>CAUYON010136771.1:0-28708 GCA_963573935.1 Arctocebus calabarensis | reverse complement strand
TCCCTAGTAGCTGGGACTACAGGCGCCCGCCACAGCACCCGGCTATTTTTTTGTTTTGCAGTTCGGCCGAGGCCGGGCTTGAACCCGCCACCTTCGGTATATGGGGCCGGCGCCCTACTTGCTGAGCCACAGGAGCCGCCCTCTCACTTTAGTTTTTAACATGATGCAGCACTTCGTGGCCTGTTGGGGGCTTTCACAGTAATTTTCCCCTTAGCATTCAGGCCTCTATTTACCTGAGTGTACATTTTTCAAACTGATGATTCCCTCTAACGAATGGTCACGGTCTAAAACGCTTCTTCTGTGACCCGTTCCTGTAGATATTGTGTCCCAGTGCACAAGCACCGTAGGGCCCAACAGCGCTGAGTGTCCACAGCCCTCACGGCACTCTGTAAGTGCGGTGCTGTCCTGGTCTTGAAGCAGCCCCTGGGTCAGGCCGGCGGTACCCTCACGTCCACCTGCGTCCGGGAGCAGTGTGAGGTAACTAAGGCTCAGGACCCTGTTGTCACCTGGTCAGTGGCCGAAGACACAAGTCCCACTGACTTCTAGGAAGTCTGCCTCGCCAACCGGCCTCCCGGAAAGGCTAACCTCAGTATCCAGCTCTGAAATTTCATGTCTCAATGGACATATTATTTATTTTCAAGTTTGCAGTGCTTCTGTGAGTGTGAAATCACGGGTTCTTTTCTTGTTGTGTTATTTTTCAGGCTTAAGACTACATGTACCATTAGCCTGTGTTCCAGTCTATCTGGGAGGTTAGTCCTGAGGGGCGCTGGCCAAGGTCTTGCTCTGCTGCCCAGGCTGGAGTGCACTGGCTCCATCCCAGGGTCGCACTCACAAAGCAGCTCTGCTCTGTGCACCACCATGTTCAACTAATGCCTTTTTTATTTTTTGAGAGGACTGAGTCTCACTATGTTGCTCAGGCTGGTCTCAAACCCCCAGCCTCATGTGATCCTCCCACCTCTTCTTCCCAAAGTCCTCAGATTACTGGTGTAAGCCAGGGTGCAGGGCCTCACTTTCAAGTCCACAGCACCCTGTGTGACACAAGACAATCAGTGTGAGCCCCACTCCCAATACAGCGGGAAGAAGACTTCAGGTGATTTTCCTAATATCAAGCGAAGAACCAAAGCTTCTGAACTGCCCCTTTTGTAACTGAGCAAGCCAAGCCTGCCAGTGAAAGAGATATTGCTGCCTTACAAAAGGTAATTTACTACAGTGAATTATAAACTGATTTTTCTGTAGAAAGGTTTTATATTTTACTTACTTGGAACCAAGACTTGTATGGAGCAGGTGACAGCATTCGTGACCAGGAGAAATTCCATCTTGTCACCTAAGCACCCTCTGCACATACCAACTTGCCAGAGAACATTTCACACAAAATCCCTCTTTGTATTTATAAAAAGGGCTGCAAAAGTCTGGAAAAAATAGAAGGCATGGTAATGACTTGTTGCTGTCAAAAGCCACACTGTTATGAGCACAAATTTACAGTCCTCGATTGTGTGATGTTTAAAACATGGGTTGTAATTTTCAGAAGTCAAACTAGATTTTGGTTACCTGAAAATGTCAGCTGACCAAGAGAACAATGCTGACAACACCTGAGGAAAGGTACAGCCCCTTTGCAAAGAGAGGAAAACAGGGGCAAAAGAGGAGCGCCAGGACACTGGCGGCACGGCACATAGACGGCTGGGGAAAATAGGGTCAGAAACAGCACACAGCTTTGGGGGAGAGTTTATCTTTTCCACAGGGCATAACAGGTCCAGGCTTCAGGAAGCCTCTCCAGAATTACGAGGTGGGCAGGATCTTAGGATTGAGAGGAATGTGGCAGCACAAATAGTTTAGGGATGACAGAGGCTGTGTGACTCAGCTTCTCTCGGTAAAAAAAGTCACTTACTACGGCCTGTACCTTCAGCCTCGCCGTGCGTCTCAAAAGCAGGTTAGTGAAGGGTAAATTGGGAACACAAAGTGCCACTCCTCTGGGAAACACGGCCCATGTCCTTAACTTCACAGCACCTTCTGGTCTGCAGAACTCAATGCTACGGAGCTCACAGCAGCGGGAACACTCTGACAGCCAGGCTGCCCCCGACGCTCCCCACCTTCTTGTTCCTCCTGTAACTACTTTTCAATGGAGACTCTAAAAATGGGAAGCTTGTCAGTTTTTAATGACTCTCCAGCCCTTGCTTTATACTTTCAATCTTAAAATATAACTGATCCTTTTAAGGACACAAATGTGTTAGTAGCCACCCAGATACTTCTGGTAAGTAAATTACTCTCTGGAATAACAGATTAGAGGCTTCTGAAAGCTCATTAACTCTTAAGACTCGCCCAGCGCGACTCACTTGTGCCGGGAATTTCCACGTGGCCCTGAGTCACCACAGGGGTCACTCCTCCACCCTCCTCCTTACAGACTGATTTACTTAGGGCATCTAAGTGTTTATACATTAAAAATCCAGAATGCAGCAATAATCTCCAGTAAGACTAAGAAATTCCAGGGTTACATTTCTGAGAAAGTATAGGGGAAAACGTCTGTCCCATTTATCAACGGTCAAGCAATCATCCACAAAAATGTCACCTTCCAGATAACTCAGGTTGATGTCTGGAAGCCTTGAGAATGCTTACAGAGATGTCTGTAAATAAAAACATTCTAATGTGGCTTCTGGTTTTATTAGGCATGGTTTATGGCATGGCATGAGGCGGGTGGTCCCCTTGGTTGGGCAATGCGGGACATGCCCCCTCTGGGGTGCTGGGAAGTGGGGATGATGTGCTGTAATGTGAAGGACTGACCCTAGGAGCTGTACGTCTACTTGCCCGTCCTTTGCCGTCTGGCTTTCCCTCTGAGACGTGGTCTGAGCGTCTCTAAGCTGCAGGAGCTCTCTCCTGGTTGCTCACAGCCTTTACCTTATTGTGAGATCGCCCACTGCCTTTTCTTGCTGCTGTCATACTCTTTCAATCTCTTGTAAAATTCAAGAGATTCTGGTTGCTACTTAGGTTTAAATTGCGTCTAAATTAAGGGCAATGAGCAGAGTGAGAGTGTGAAGAGAAACAATAAAATAAAGTGCATAAATGTGAACAAAATCACTTTGCAATGTCTGGTTTGCACGGATGTGTGTCTATGTCTGTACTTCAAAAGTGGGAAATGCACCTGGAACAGCAGGGGCCCTTTCTGCGTGCCTGGTACTAACATATCCGTCCTCAACAAACCAACAAAGGCTGTTCTGTAAAAGACATCCACTTGTAGTGTTGTGAAATTGCAGAGAGTGCTCCATTAAATTATCTCCCTTACGTGGATGGCACGGCTTTCATAACTGGCTTCCTGGTGGAAGAGGATGTGACATGACCATGAAGAATTAAAATGACATCCACTTGACAGTCAGACAAGACCTGCGGCTAATACACGCAACTGGTTATTACGCATTTACCCTGCCTATAGATTTGCATATAAATCTGCAGGCATTTTTAAATTAAAATTCAAATATTGAGGTCACATATTTAAAGAAATATATTCTTGGGTGGCACCTGTGGCTCAGTGGGTAAGGTGCTAGCCCCATACACCGATGGTGGCAGGTTCAAACCCCAGCCAACTGCAACAAAAAAATAGCCGAGCATTATGGTGGGCGCCTGTAGTCCCGGCTACTTGGGAGACTGAGGCAAGAGAATTTAAGCCCAGGAGTTGGAAGGTGCTGTGAGCTGTGATGCCACGGCACTCTACTGAGGGTGACAAAGTGATACCTGTCTTTAAAGAAAATAGAAAAGAAACAGAAAAAGAAATATATTCTATTGTACATCAAAAATTGAGATTCATATGGGTTTGGAAGTTTTCTTTTAGTCTATGGAAGACTTGTTCCTTTAAAAAAAGTCTTAGTGTGTTTGGGCTGATACTTCTCCAAGACCTCATGCAACTTCTCCTACCTGATGTTTACTACCTGGGGGTTGCCTATGGAGGCAAAAACCAGGGTAAGGAAGAGAAAAAGGCAAACAATTCCAAGAACTACTCTGCTCATTTTCCCCGAGGGTTCAGTTTAAGGAGCCGGCAGCTGGAGCTGATGTCCTCACAGTCCTCCCACCTGGCCTCTGGCCCGCAGTCTTTCTCCCCCTCTGTGAACCGCGCACCTCGGCACACCACAGCCCTGCTCTGCCCCTCACCACACAGATCTGGTGTGGAATCAGCTTTTATGTCCAGGCTCCCAATGTTGTCTTTTTGGCCTGCCTGAGGCCACGCACAGCCCCCTGGATTTCAAGACGGCCCCATCTCAGAAGCTGGAGATCAGCTTCTGTGTGTACTGATGGAAAAACACTTCACGAGGATCTCATGGGAAAAAAACTTTCTCCATAAGTGCAGGTTGAGTGTTCGTTTAAAAGAAATCTAATATTTTGCCCATTATATTTCCTTCCCCACACCTGGTCTTTTAATCTTAAACACACTCGCCCTTCGCAATTCTATCTCTGTCCAGAGAATTCCAGAGCATTTCAATCACATCAGCACATGTGGTTTCATCTGAATTATGGATCAAAATGAAATAAAAGTCTGAATCTAAATGACTTCACCAGGGAAAAAGATTCAAATGCGACCAGAGAGGAAACGTGGGAGAGAAGAGTCGGCCAAAAGGCAGAAGATGGGAGTTGAGGGGGCGCCTGCAGCCGGTTCAGTGAAGTCCGTCATCCTTGCTTCCGGGTACATGCTTCTTAATTTCTCTTACTTTTCTAAACTTGACCTCCGTCTGTTCCCTCCTTCTGACCCTCCATGAAGAGCATGGAGACGCACTATGATGGTGTCAAGCAAACAGACTTTGGCAGCTGAGAGCTCTGGATGGGACTTGAACCTCTGAGTTGTAGATCAGCCCCCGTCCTGACCCTGCAGCTTCCTCTCTGGTAAAGGGGACCAGGGTGCCTTTTTTACACGCTAATTTTAAGCACTACAACAAGAAAATAATGGGCTTACAGCACAGCCTGGCATCAGACAAGCATCCCCAACACAGCAGGGCTCATCATATGGGTAGCAAGGGCTCCATCAACCTTGTATTAAAAGCATATTTCAAGTTCAGAGCACAGTACTACATTTTAAGTAGCTCCACAGATGCACAAGTCAGAATTCCAAAAAATTTAGGAAGGAAAAAAGGCAAGTGGGAATTCAGAGCCACCCCTACCACCTCCCCCAAGTGAAATAACAAGGAGAATGAGCAGTAAGGCAGGCCTGCTGTCTGTCAAGTCTGCCCTGAACAGCACAGATAGGACAGAAAGCAGAGGTTCCCCAGAATCACATTCTAAGATCCATGCACGCTTCTCCATGCAAATAAGCAGTCATGAAAGAAAAAGCACGTTCATACAAGATCTCTAGGGTGGTGCAATGACTCATACCTGTAACCCCAGCACCCTGGGAGACCAAGGCAGGATCCCTTGAGCTCAGGAGTTGGAGACCAGTCTGAGCAAGAGTGAGACCCATCTCTACTAAAAATAGAAAAACTAGCCAGGTGTTGTGGTGGGCGCCTGTAGTCCCAGCTACTTGGGAGGCTGAGGCAGGAGGATCAATTGTGCCCTGGAGTTTGAGGTGGCTGTGAGCTAGGCTGATGCCACAGCACTCTAGCCTGGGCAACAGAGTGAGACTTTGTCACCCCCCCTCAAAAAAGTCAAAAGATAATTAATTCTAAGGCTATGGGTTTAATTAAAGGGTGACAAGAGACACCTTTCTACACCCATCTAAGCCAAACTCCTGCCTCTGCCACAGCAGACTCCATGCAAGAGACAGTGTGTCCAATCTCCAGCCATGTCTTCAAAGACTAATTTTAATTCAGAAGCCAAGTTCTTTCTCTAGAAAGTCTCAGGAGCTGCTAGTTTTGGGTTTAAGACTTAGTTCTAGAATAGCCTGCCTCCTCCTCCCCCACCATTCTGGCCTCCAGGGTCTCATTTCTAAAGACGGATTTCTTACTCTTATCTCCGCTGATTTTCTCTCCTGGTTCACTGGACTCTTAGTTCCTGTGCCAGGGTCCCAAATTTCCCTGGAACTGAGATTGGTGACCCTGGCTATGGACAACTGACTGGCTGCCACCCTCTCTGGTCTCCATGGAAAGGGGACACCAAGCACTTGATCTTGGAGGATCGGTTGGTCACATGTCTCTAGCAAAGCTGCCCACCCAGGGACTTGGCTGTGTTTAAACAGGCTCTTTTTTCGGCACAGTGCAGGGAAGATCACCAAGTCACAAGCTGTCCAATAGGCTCAGTGGGCAGATCAGGGTTGATCGACCTTGTTCAGTCTCTCAGCAAAGCTCCATTTGTCTGGCTTCCAAAGAACCACAGATAGAAAACAAGGTTCACAGAGAGAAGTCTGATCGGATTACAGTGACATGTACACTGGAGCCTCCGGGCACTGACCAGCTCTGAAGTTGCCCTGATTTGCACAGACCAGACATGCACCATATGGGTCAGCACGGGGGGGCCTCGTTCCTCGTGTCGGCACAGGGGGCCTCATTCCTCGCGTTGCCCACCTCTGTGTGAGGGCCAGCTTGTTGCAGCCCCTTGGGTGCTCACCTTATAGAGGTTCTCCTGTACATATTTATTTTTTCTATATATTCATAAATACGTGTATGACATACATGGAGATCCATGCTATGGAAAAGTTTGCCCCCACACAGCAAACATGGCTTACAAAATGCTTGTTTAATCAGGGCAAGCAGCACAGTGAAGGGAGGGCCTCTCTGGTCCCTCTGTAGTTCAGACTTTATGCCAACGTGGCAGCACCGTCCTGATGGGAACTGGGGTTGTGTGGACGGGCCTGACTGGAAGCAGCTGGCCAAAGGCACCTGGACGGTGCTTCCCCAGCACAGTGGCCAGTGTGTGGAGGCTGGAGCCTAGGCCGGGACCATAGACACCTGGATGGCAGGGGGTCAGATGAAGCACAAGAGCTGTGTGGGAACTTCCTTAGCTTCCCTCAATTTTCCCATAAACCTAAACTGCTAAAAAAAAAAAAAAAAAAAAAAGTCTATTAATTAATGAACAAAAAGTCATTCTAACTGTGCCATCCAGCTCGGCACCAGCTGGTGCAGAGAAACGCACAGTGGCTGCCTTGCGTCTGCTTCCAGGTCCCTTGGCAGTCTTAGTCGTGTAGTCTGTGGCTGGAAGACTTGTCCCCAGAATTTTACCAGGGACATTTAATCCTCTGTTCCATTCTGTCCTGTGTGTGTTTGTGCTCACGTGATTCTTGCATTCACCACAAATGTGAAACTCCAGGGGTAGCACCAAGCCGACGGGAAAAGCAAGGACTAAAATTCTGATTTTCCAGAATTTCCTTCCGTGTCGCCATCACTGAATATCTTATTGTTTTTTGTTAATCAGGTACATATTTTCTGGATATTAAATAAACATTTTCTGAGATAAATTCTTAACTGAGATGTTATTTCTAATTTACTATATTTCAGCAGCTTTTGATTTGGTTCACAGCCAAACTAATACTTGCTTTTAAGTAACTTTTATCAACTCCATCACAAGAACGCACTTCCTTAGCGAACTGGACTTGCTTCCCCATGACTGTCTCTGCCGTCCTCACCCTGCTCCTGTCCCCTCTGAGGAGGGTCTCTGTTCCGGGCTCAGCCTCCACCATTCTCAGGGATGGGACTTCACACAGAAGCTAGGGGACAGGCCAGGAACTCAAATTTCCCCTCTCCCTCCATTTTTATATTAGAAAATCAAATGTTGAAAATGTTAAATTAAACAACTTCACCAAAACATGTAATGTGGTTGGCAAAACTGCATTTTCCACAAAAGTGTCAATTCAAAGTGAAGTCAAATAAAATGTCGTAATGAAATCACAACCCCACATATTTTACCCTTTCTCTCAAACTTCAGTTTATTCTAACCAAAAATCTCGGATTGTCTTGCAGTGTTAGTGGATGGGTAGGTGGAGTTTTATTTAATAGCTTTACCAAGAAATCCAAGCTACAGACTTCAACATCAATAAGGGCTTCTCTGAGATCTGGTGTGCTCACTTATATGGTACTTGTTACAGACACGCCTGGTGTCTGTTCTGGAGAATGCAAGAAGGCATGACACGGAGATCGTGAGCAACCACCCGTCCCAACTTTGCTGAAACAGCTCTAGGCTGAGACATGCATGGCTTTATGAATAGTGAATTCCAAATTAGGGTCACTCTAGCTGTTCATGAAGGTCATTCTTAAGTTGATCCAAACTTGCCTCCCTCTAAACTTGTGGTCATTCACCCTAGTTATGTACTTTGGAACCAGGAGAGTAATACCTCCTCTTCTACATCACAACCCTCAACGCTGGGGCACTGCTGCCAGTCACCTACAAGCCTGTCCCCTGTGTGGAACTTCCCTGCATCCTGGACTGTGTGGCATGGATCCCCACTCCGTCCCTCTGGCTGCACCCCGCAAACTGCAGCTCACTGGCCTCCTTGGAAAATGTGCCTTGAAGTGCCTACGACACTCCACGCACATTCTGACCAGCACAGCCAGTGCACAGACAGCTACTCCTGAATTCAGGACACTGCTCTTTTACTGCCGTGCTCCGACATCCAGCCTACGCTGTCCGCAGCTCATGTTGAAATTGTATCCAACTAAAACACCCAGATCTTCTTCACACTTACGCAATTGGTATTATTCCATCAGGCACTCAACAAATATTGCCTTCAAGAAAATTATTTCCACATCAAATGCTCACAATTTTCCATGAGACAACTAACTGAGGGACAAATCGACTTATAAAACACTTGGATTCCTGACCTACAGCTGAACCTGAAATCGTATTTTTCCATGCGTTTAAAAGCTACCAGGCACATTTCTAACAACATACGAAATGGGAACTACAGCAGGTAACTGAGCAATGTTCCATCATGTTCCAATGGGTCTGTTTAGAGGAGCACCAAGTGTATTTATGAGGAAAAAAAGCATGCCTATCACCAATTTGAAACCAAGTAGGAACAAAATATTTGGGTCAGACTTCAGGGCAAAGTATGCTATTCTTAGAAATTCTATAAACAGCACTGGTAGCTGCTTTACAGACTAGGGTACCTCTAAGTTCTTTACTTTTCCAGGTGTCACCCTGTACTTGATACTCATGAGTTTTCCACAAAGTTCCTGAACTACCAAAATTGCTATAAAATCACAAGAGGCCTCTAACTCAATCTAAATTGAGTGTTCCACATTTTGCGAATTATTTGCCAGGAGCCAGTGATCTAATTCACTGCTTGAAGTGCTGCAGAGCTGAGGGGTCACAGAGAAGGCCCGTTTCAGAGCCAGGAGGAACCCATTGGACCAGCCATGTGCCGCTGGACCGGCAGACGAGGGTGCTGAGCCCCGGGAGCAGCTCCTTCCCTCTGGCATACTGAGCAGCGCCCAATGACGCCCAACTCCAAGGAGTTCAAGCCGAAGTCAAGCAAGGACGAGACTGACCCTGCGGCTCGTGTGTGCCCATCTGTGTCTGTGTGTGTCTGTGTGTGTGAGGGGCGTTGTGTGGAGGGAAAAGGGGGGTTGGGAGAGGAAGGACTCGGGCAATGCGCATAGAGGAGCGTGGCCCTGTGTGCCACCGTGCACCTGTAGAGAAGGGCTCAGAGAGCACACCCCAGGCCTGAATGACGTAACACATAGTTGTAAATGTGCACCCCGAATCCAGATATGTTCAGTTTTAAACTTGGGATAAAGAAAGCCACCTGAAAGGTTTAAGTAGCGAGTAATAGGATCCTGCTGGCACTTCAGAGCTTAACTCCAGCTGCACGGTACACATGGAGAGTTCTGAAAAGGTGTCTCTAAGGCCTGGCCCAGCCTGATCAGGACTGAATTGCAGGTATTGGGCCACAGTGAGTGCTCTGCTTCCAGTTGATGGTTACATAAACCCCCATTTCTCCTGCCTCCTGGCTGAGTTGTGTCATTTCTATATGGATGGAAAGTGCCAGTGAATAAGTGTTCAGTGATCGCTCAGTAACACTCCTGGGAAGAGAAAATATGCACAGGAGGGGAGGTGGCTCCACTGACTATCAAGTTTGGAAAATGTAATATAAGGCCAAAAGACACGGCCATCCCAGAATGGTCTCGGGAAGTGTCCACGGGCAAATCGAGCTCCAAAGCCCAGACTCCCAGAGCAGGAGCCTCCTTCGGACCTGAGCACACGTGCCACTTATGGGGACAGCAGCCTCAGTGGTGCCTTAGTCTTATCTGTAGAGAGGCATTGTTCCTTCTGGTGATCCCCAGCCCCCTGAAGTTTCCACAGGCATCGGCTGTTTCAATGAGGCAAGTCAAGGGGTGTCCCTGAAGTAGGGACCACTGAGAAGTCAGTGCGTTTGGTGGAAGTCAGTGAGGTGAGGACCACTGACTTGGAGACTGCCCAGCACCACTGTGGAGAACCCCAAGATAAGCAAGGGAGAGGGGAGGAGGGGGGTTCAGGCCTTCTCCGGGGAGCTGGGAACCCAGAGGACAGGATGGATGACGGCAGGGAAACCAGAAAGGGGAGAACGGCCCCATGTCAGCACGGTGTGCTGGGGAACAGGAGTGCAGCCCCCGAGCACTGCAGGAGAGACCCGTGCCTGAGCTGGCCCAGACTCAGAGTGGGCAGCGAGGCCACACCGCAGTGAGTGCTCTGCTTCCACGGGGCAGAGAGGCTTTGGCCACCAATGTGGAGAAGAGTGCAAGAGAGGAGAGTGAAGCCTGGGGCAGCCATGTAGGAAACGTGAGGAACAGGGGCTGCACTGCCCACGGCTCTCTCCAGCAAGTCCCAAATGTGGGTCCTGCTTTTTATCCTTACACGAGAGACACAGAATGGAGCTCTGTGCTCACAGACCCATCTGGAAGAACTGCTGAGAGATACAGCTTTGGTTTAGCTTTCTGAGGTCTGGTTCTGCAGGTGAGCCAGGAAAAAGGGCATAAAGGAACCACATGGGATTCGGTGCCCATAGCATAGTAGTTACGGCACTGGCAACATACACCCAGGCTGGTGGGTTCGAACCTGGCCCAGGCCAGCTAAACCACAATGACAACTGCAACCAAAAATAGCTGGATGCTGTGGTGGACACCTGCAGTCCCATCTACTTGGGAGGCTGAGGCCAGAGAATCGCTTAAGCTCAAGAGTTTGAAGTTGCTGTGAGCTGTGACACCACAGCACTCTACCCAGGGGGGACAGCTTGAGACTCTGTCTGAGAAAAAAAAAAAAAAAAAGGAACCACAGGGTGTGGCAGGATCCAAGCCACTCCTCTCTGAGCAAACAGCTTCTCCTGAGGAGGCATTCAATCCTCAGAAGGTGTTTTCTAGGCAACCTTAATTTAGGACCACACAGGGAGGACAGCTTGGGGCTGGACTTCTGAGAAACTTGCTCAAGGTCGAATTGGGGCTGAACTGCAGGTGGAGGTACCCAGCACACCAGGATCAGGTGCTCAGAGGAGTGAGACTACAGTGCCAGGTGCAAGCCAGAACGTTCCAACCTTCCGCAGAGGAGGTGGGTGGGGAAGCCCGGCCAGGGAATGGACAACAGGCAGCCTAGGCAGGGCTGTCCTCTTCAAGGGCGGACAGGAGTCTGAATCTACTACACTCTGAAATTGTTCCTGCATATGGGAAATATCCCACTGAGAAGGAGGGAGGAAGCCTGACACTGCTAGTTGGGAAATGAAAACTCTCCCTTAGAGACAGAAGAAGGCTTCATTGTGCCCTGAGAATCAGGGTTGTCTGCTTCAGGCCAAGCTGGTTCACTGGATAGCAGATCATTTGAAGGCTTACAAATAAATAAAGATGGTGAGCTACTGTGAGCTCTTGAAGGGAAAGGCTGGAAACCAGCTGTCCTCCTAGGAAATGCCTGCGGCCCGAGACCCCAAACTCAGGGCAGCTGGGCTGGCAGGGGGGCAGGCCTGGCCCAGCAAGGGTGGTGGGTGGAAGTCCCAGACCCCTCTATCTTCCCATTTTATTGTAACCGTTGCTACTAGCCCCCGGCAGCTGGCAGACAGTTACATAACCCCCATTTCTCCTGCCTCCTAGCTGAGTTGTGTCATTTCTATAAGGATGGAAAGTGCCAGTGAATAAGTCTCTGTTCAGTGATCGCTCAGTAACACTCCTGGGAAGAGAAAACACGCACAGGAGGGGAGGTGGTTCCACTGACTATCAAGTTTGGAAAATTTAATATAAGGCCAAAAGACATGGTCATCCCAGAATGGTCTCGGGAAGTGTCCACGGGCAAATCGAGCTCCAAAGCCCAGACTCCCAGAGCAGGCGCCTCCTTCGGACCTGAGCACACATGCCACTTATGGGGACAGCAGCCTCAGTGGTGCCTTAGTCTTATCTGTAGAGAGGCATTGTTCCTTCTGGTGGTCCCCAGCCCCCTGAAGTTTCCACAGGCATCGGCTATGACAATGAGGCAAGTCAAGGCACCACAGGGGTGTCCCTGAAGTTAGCAAAGCACACATTAGACGGTCATAATTAAAACAGTCTGCACTGATGGATGTGCACTGGGTTGGACTTTCTCCCTGACCTGAGAAAGGCAAATGTCCTCTAAGAATTGGCAAACTAAACAGCATCTCTTTTACCAAAACTGGACCCCTGACACACTGGAAAGGCATCACTTCCAGGGATTTGGGACAGAGGTGCCTCTCCCAAAGCTGGGAACCAAGTTCTTCTTTTCTGCTTCCCTCTCCCACCTGAGACTTCCCTGCTTTGACATCACTGAAACCTGCTTAGGGGGTGGGAGGGGCAGGAACAAGAAGCCAGAGTCAAGGGTCACAGGAACCCGCCCTCTGCCTGTCCAGCACAGGCCCCCCTTTCTCAGTGGCATGACAGTGCCCAACAGCCACCATCAGTCCCCAGCTCCATCTCCATCAGGACCCCAGGGACAGCCTCCTCCCCAGATCCCACACTCCCAGACTGTTTCAGCATCGTGCACAAAAGCCTTGTCTGCTCTTCCTAGGGGCAGGTGCTGTGACACCAGGGGTACTTCTCCACCAGCTGCCTCTCATCTCTGCCCCAGCTGGGAACACAGAGCTGAGCTGGATGAGCTTCCTGAGGCCTCCAGGGAGAGCAGATTCAGCATGCCCCCAGAAGAACCCAGACAGCACGGGGCATTGAAACTCTTGAAAGAAAAGCCTGGCTTCTGAAGAATAAAAAAGGTTCAAAAGTGAGGTATTCAGACAGGGACATCAAAGACAGGTACACAGACAGTCCTGACCGTAGACACTTCACCCTGAAGATCCCCTTCTCAATACACGTTTAAATTCAGAATAAATTGCACATGATGAAGGAAGGCTATGTGAGTCTCTCACAAGGCTGGAAGCTGAGTGACCCTCATCACAGGTGTGTGGACATTGGCCTTGTCCCCCGGCCCTTCCACATAGGTTCTCTAAGACGTCTAGAGACGGAGCTCTGTCAGACGTACAAGTGAGAGCACTGAAGCTCAAGGAGAGCCCCCAGTGCACCTGTGATGGTCACAGGGGGGAGGGAGCAGAGAAGACCCACCCTCAGCAGCCGAGGTTCTGGCTGGAGAGGCATCAACACAGCAAACACACTGCCCTGCAAGGTGAGAGGGAGCCTACAACTGAAGCTGGGGGAGAGGGTTTCCAGGTAGGGAAAACACCTTGTGCAAGAGCCCCAAGGGCACAGAAATGGAGAGAGAGACTACGCCGTGGCCAGTGTGGCTAAGCCTGAGCCGGGGCAGGTGGGCGCTGGAGCTCGCTGGGCTGCCCCTCACAAGCTTCCTTTAACCTTGCTCTGGTGAACTTCAAAGGCTGAGACCCCAATGTGATCAGAGAAGACTGTTTAGTCCACCGTGTGCTGCCATAACAGAACAACACAGCCTGTGCACTTTGTAAAGAAAAGAAATTTATTTGGCTCGTGGTTCTGTAGAAGTGAAGTTCGGAGGTGTTGGCACCTGCCCTGCATCTAGCAAGGACTTTCCCTCCATGTTGTTCCATAGAGAGGCAGGAGAGCAAGAGAGCGTGAGGGGCAAGCCCAGTTTCCCAGCAAGCACTCTCACCCACTCCGTGGGCACAACAGCGATCCCTTCATCAGGGCAGAGCTCGTGACCGAATTGCCTCTGATGACGCTCCACCCCCCAAGTCCACTGCACTGCAGATTAAGTTTCCAACACGTAAACTTTTGGGACACATTCCAATGGAAGCAAAGGCTGAAACCCATCTTTGCACAGCAGCGATGTTGGAAGCAGCTGGAGTCTGCACAACAATGACCTCACAACAGCCAAGGAGACCTTCCCAGGATGATGGACCTCTAGAGAGGCACACACGTGCCAGTTCCAGGGTGAACTAGACGCTGTGCCGTCCCTGGAGCTCAGCCTCAGGAGACACAGACACACACACAGCCCACCCAGGCGGGCACCACAGGGACACCTGGGAGTCATCCTGCTTGGGTAGACACAGACAGAGTGTGTGCTGAGGACGATTCGGGGGTCAAGACACCTGGAACTTGCATTTTGGGTTATTTGATTGTTTTGAAAGAAGAAACAAGAGTTCCCAGGTAGTAGTGATGGAGCCCTCATGCTCCCTCAATGACAGAGCACAGATGTGGACAAACGGCTATGGAATGAAAGGCCTCACCAAGGATGCCAGGCAGCAGGACAACGAAGCTGGCAAGAGGGGCCCCAGTCGAGACTCGTCTTTGCCCCACAGGTACAGGACAGCTGCGGAAGATTTTAAACGAGGAGTGACTCCATGAGATTTGAGCTTTAAAAGACAAAAGTATACACCTGTGTTACAGGACAGTGTTACAACAGCAAAAAGCAGAAGCAACACCAGTGTCAATAAGTGAATTAGTGACATGTACCTGGTGTGCACACGCGGTGAGGGTCACTCAGCCCGGGTGTGCACACATGATGAGGGTCACGCAGCCCTGGAAAAGAAAGGAGACTCTGACACAGGCTGCAACACGGCTGAACCCTGAGGACACTGTATAAGTCCCGAAATGACAAACACTGTAGGATCCCACTTCTGTGGGTGGTGGCCAAGCAGTGGGGGTGGGAGCCACTGCTTCACAGGGACAGAGCTTGTATTTTGCCCAATGAAGAGAGATCTGTGCAGGGACATGGCAATGGCCTCACAACAGTGCAAATGTGCTTATGCCATGTGCTTATGCACCAAGAAGGGTGAAGATGGCACATTTAAAAGATAATTTTAAACAGAGAAAGATAAGGGAAGAGCTGAGGAGAGGAAGCTTGGTGGAGAGGGCAAGATCTGTCACCCGATCTACTTGCAGTGACGCAAGGGCCCGAGGGTAGGTGTGTGGCAGATGCCAGCGGCGTTGGAAGCCAATGTGGGAATGTGGGGATGTGAGGTCAAGGGGGGAACCCTGTGGTTTAAGAGGATTCTGTGGTCAGATTCTAGATCAGCGGCTTGCTTTAAAGGCGCAGCTTCCATGTGACCTGCAAGCCCGTGGCTCTGTGTTCCTCAGTCTGTGGACACGATCCAGATTCTGCGTGAGTTTATCATTTTGTAAACAAAAGCGCACAGCCACCTCCCTCTGTCCTGCCCAAGCCAGGCTGTGCTGGGAGCCCCGTTTGGGGACAGGGGAGGGGAGGGTCAGGGACCAGGAGGGGGAGGGCAGAAGGAACACCTAATCCCCAACTGTCAGAGATAAATTATGGGAGGATCATATTTTCTTCTCTAGAGAGGTTCAGAGGCTGATATAAGCACCCAGCTACTTAAAAGTCCAAGGCCTAACCCTCTTGTGCAGAGGCCAGGCAGCCGAGTCCTCTACAGATCTGAGCTTTAGGAGAGACAGGGAGAGACAGGCAGCCTGGGGAGGAAACGCACAGGGCCAGGGACGCCAGTCCTTCTGAGCTGCATTCAAATTCCACCCTTTCATGCCTGCTGCAGGAGCGTAGAGAGGTGGGTAGAGATTTCTCTGGAGTTAGCAGTGACCAATCAATAAAGGTGACATTAGAGTTTATAATTTGGATGGAATTCATTCTTTCACTAATTTGAGTATAAAAAGTCATGAATTGTGTTGCTTTAGCAAGACTGAAGTCCTTCATGTTGCAAACTTAAAGAGCATTTCCATTTATTTTAAAGGATCCACAATGTTATTTAAAAATGGCATGTGGGGTTTCCATCTCTGCTGTAAGTGTAGAGCATTTATGCCCCAGTTATTAAAATGCCCCCCAGGAGTTGAAGCCAAATGAAGGTCCTGTCAGCCAGAAGTGAGCTAGTTGGGTTCTGTTACCCTTTTACAATGACATTCTGAGGCTCTTTAAATTCTTAATAATTCAAAAGAATAATGCTTTTTAAAGTCATTTAGTTTCTTTACTCTGCATTAGAATTTTGAATCAGTTGCTACTGTATTTCACCCAGCTGTGTCACAAATGGTGTGTGTAATGACAGTGCACTTTGGTACTAAGCTGCAAGCTCTCCCAGGCAAGCTCCAAGCGGCCACTAAGGTAAGGGCTCTATCTTACGTAAGGTCACACAGCCAGTGAGGGACACAGCCTCCCTTTTAACTGTCCATAAAGTAGCCTTTAACCACTGGATTCATTTGGCTCACGTGCAAGTCTGTTAATCAAAAACCAGACAAAACCACTTTCCTAGTATCGTGGAAGGCCCTGCCATGGTAGAGAGATGCACACGTGCGTCTCTGGAGGTAAGTGTGGTAATGCCCAAGGTCACTCCAAAGGCCGTGGGGCAGTCCCACTTGTGTTTACTTAAACTTCTCCAGCACTTGTAACTCTGCAAGAATTTGTAAGGCCCACATTCCAAGCAAGGCCACAGGTGGGACTGGCTGGGGCCTTCACACAACATCCACTTGTCCAGGGCAAGACATGTGTCATTTAAAAGAAATCTTATAAACATCCCTCTTTACTGATTGAAAACCAGGTACTAGAGGAGGTGAGAGTTTTAACCATCATCCCTTTTAGCAGAAAACATTTTGACAACATCCCTCAATAAACAATTCTTTAATTGTAAAATATAGGCACTAGTGTATTAATCCACGTCAGACATTACAAAGCATCACAAAGAAGTGAAAAATGACAAGAGACACATCAAATACAAGTTATGGTATTATCTTTCTCCTTCCCATTGAAGTATTTTCCTAGTTTATGACTATGTTGCAAATTTTTATTTGACCGATGGCTAACCATGCCATAAAATATGTTAAGGTGATACAGGACACAGATTTTCTTTGACCCCAATTTTAATCTTTTAAAATCTGCTAGATTTTGTATTTTCTAAATACAATATTTGCTTTAGAAATATTGTGTCCGAATGCATTAGGCTTCTCTCTTTCAAGGATATTTTTTAGTGGCCTCTAAACTCTGTATTCACTGGAGCATAACAATGCTTCAGTAATAACCTAATCCTCTAGATTGAAATTTGAAATTTGGGTAACTAACGGTGGGTGTTATCCTCAAGGCTGGCCTCCAATAACAGGACTCCAGGCAGCAAACAGGCCTGGCATAGAGACCAGGGACCTCCTGGACCTTCTCCAGGAGGCTCAGAGCTGGGTCTGGGGCTGTATCTTCTTCCAGAACCATCTTACCTTGATGACTGTGTTCTCATTACTTTACAACTTTGTTAGAATGGCCCTATTGTTTTGGTAGTTTTCATAACATGTCTCAACTATTTTCAGGAAACAGAATAGAAGAAAATAAATATAATTCTAAGGCATATTTTTTGTAATTTTTTAGTGCTACTTATCCAAGCAAGGCTAAAGCGTCTCCCTCCCAAAATCACAGCTGTAATCCAATTGTGATGGCATTGGGAGACTGGGCCTTCAAGAGGTGATCTGCTTCTAAATAAATCCAAATTTATTTAAATTTGCACAACTGTGGGTTTTAGAGCTGCCAGACAACCATCTATTTTATTACCACACTTTCCACGACCTTTACTCTGAAATGTGCACTAGAGACGGCTGTGTGGATGCTGTGCTTTCTGAGCCCACTTGACCAGGCTGATTTCTTTCAAGAACCTTATAAACACTCACATGCTTCTCAGGAACCAAGTTGAGAAACCCTGGTTAAGGAAGCACCAGGCCAAAGGCTTCCCTTTGTAATGACTCCCAATGCCATGAAGGGTGACCCATAGACTAGCTTAGTGACACTTTCTCAGTGAGCTCCCTGGGGAGTCAGGAATTAGATCTCACTTCATTACACTGGAACTAGGTTTACACTTAAATAATACTCCCCTATCCAGAGCAGAACGTCAGAAACCACGCTGAATTTATATTTGCCTAGATGCTTATTCTTTCCCATCTATTAAAGTCAACCCTGCAGAGAAATAAAGCCTGAAAAGTAAAAGATTTAGACCTAGCAGCCCAGACTGGGAGTGGAGGAGATTAGGGGATGGTTTAAGGCTCTGAAATGACACGGCACACGTTTCTGGGATCCCTGCCACACACATCGTTCTCAGCACTGTCTGAAGTGTTGTGTCTAGTGGAAATGTAATGCAAGATATACATAAAACTTAGAATTTTCTAGTAGCCACACTAATAAAAAAGGGTAAAAAGAAACAAGTAAAATTAAATTTGTTTTCTTTATCTCAGTATTTCCCAAATATTTTCATGTAGACCTGTAATTAATTTAAAATTATTGAGATTTTTCAAAAACATTCTTTCTCCTGTACTAATAATTCTTCAAACTCCAGTAGTTCTTACAAACTCACAGCACATCTTAGTTTGCACTTAACTACATTTCAAGTGCACAACAGCCACTACCAGTGGCTCCTAGCTGCCCCATGAGAAGGCGAAGATCTAGAAATGGCCCTGCCACTGGGAATAGCAACACCAATGCAACTGAACACTTCCTGCCAGGCCTTTTTCATTCAGTGCCCTCCTGAGTCCTCACTGCGGCACCAGGCCTTATGTGACATTGGCTCTTCACAGGTGAGGCCAAGTCTTAGCTAAGTCTTAGTGAATTCTAACATCTGAAAAGATCACTTTCATTATTTTATAATAAAATGAACCCACCTCTGTGCGTGACCACCCAAGGGACTGTAGCACACTGGTCAAGATAAGAAGCCTAAGGAACCAGGCCTGCTGTACTGTTACACACGCGTGGTGAAAATTAGGTCAGCTGGAGGAGGTGGCCCATGCAGGGAGGCGGCCTGCGGTGGAGGTTCTACTGCAGTTGTCGGGATCTGCAGCCTTGTATCTTATTTGTACCTTATTTATTCTCTTAAATTTCTCAACAGGGGGAGACACAGGTTTTACAGTGCTCAAAGCTTAAGCAAGTTTGGAGGCCCTTTTGGGGACAGATGGACACAGGACCCCACCAGCTAGATGGCTCTTCTGGGTGCTTCTCTTAACAGCAGGAATGTTTGTGCTGGGACACGATTCCTGGCACCAAGAGGACCACAGAGGCACGTCACCAGCTGGGCCATGGATCCAACCTTCTTTCCTTTGGCAGTGGCAGAGCCCTGGGCCTCCAGTAAGGAGAGACTTGGTCTGAGACCCAGCTCATCTGAGCTTACTCCCTCAGCACGTATCTGCGGTAGCCCTGTTTCATGCCAGGCACTGTAACAGGCATCAACGACTCGAGGCTAAATTACTGTGCTTTACGATGTACATGAGTTATGAGAAAAAAAACAAGTGTTACTGGACTCAACTTTACAACCAGATTTGTTTTCCAAGTTGGCCTCCAATCCCAATAGGACCCTGGGTCACCTTCCTGCCCGAAGGCCAAGGGACACCCCCAGGCACACAGCTCTGCTTGAACAAGCTGGCTGTGACTGCTCAGGCCTTCTGCGGCTCCCAGCAGACCATGGGTCAGGTGCCCAGCTCCAGGCTGCGGTAACCACAGCCTGGGAGAAGGCCTTCTTTTCATTCCTTTTTCTAGGTCATTAGATGTGTAAGCTAAAACCCTGGCACAAATAACATCGTTCCAAAGTATCGCAAAGCAGAAACAGCCGCACATCTGCCATTCACTTGTGTAATTCATAATATTAAATACATCTTCACCCTTGGGCAGGTCACTACTAAAAGAAAGAGTGTCTCAGAATGGAGCAGCTGCCTCCTCTCCATGACAAAGCTGAGTTAGAACAAGCTGGTTTTTCTTCTGGCTTTGAGAGAGCAGCCTGGGGAAGAATTTCTTTACCTACTAGCACTTGTGCATTGTTAGGAGGGGAAAACTAAGAAGGAAAAAGAAAAGCATGTGTTTTTTGTTACGTTTATGTTGTTTCTACAGCAGTGAAGGAGCCAGTTTCTAAGTGCAGGGCCTCACTGATCCCTTTCTCAGCAGTTTAGGGTGGGTCTTGTCTTCCTGGCTCTTGCTTTCACTTGGTCA
This sequence comes from Arctocebus calabarensis, assembly GCA_963573935.1. Classification (NCBI taxonomy): domain Eukaryota; kingdom Metazoa; phylum Chordata; class Mammalia; order Primates; family Lorisidae; genus Arctocebus; species Arctocebus calabarensis. Next base: position 8,521 of record CAUYON010136771.1, on the reverse strand, counting down.
ATTTTCAGGTTGAGCAGGCTGGGGCAGGTGAGGTTGGAATGCAGGCCCAGTGCGACTGCTCAGGAATGCCGAGCTTACCCAGGCTGCTGCACTTCTGGGCACTCACAAAACTCAGGCAGAGGGATAATTAGCTGCAAAGCAAGAGGAATGAGGAATGAGGATGAGGAGGTACATAAGGTAATATTAGAGAAGACGCCCAAGTGTGAGCTGAACGTGGTGAGCTGGGCTTGGTTTAGGGTTTCTCAACCTCAGCACTGTTAGCCTTCTGTGCTGCAGATCATTTCTGTGGTGGGAGCTGCCCTGTGCACTACAGAGCGTTTACCAGTGTCCCTGGCCAACAGCACTCCTAGGGCCACAAATTTCTCCAGGCATTGCCAAATGCCTTCAGTGGTTGGGGTAAGGAGGGAGCCGTCCCCAGTCAAGAGCCACCAGTTCAGACCTCCACATTCTTAAAACCTGTTAACTTCACTCCTGCTTCAATTCCCAGCCATATTTTAAGTCCTAGATTTGAGGGTAGTGCTTCGAACAGCAGACAGTCATCGGGTGGTAGTTTGAGGGAGAGGTGCCACTTGGTTTGAAAGAAGTGGGAATATATCATCACAGAGGGTTGTGCTTTATATTTTTAAGGGATGCAATTCCATCCTAATATTTGAAACACTCAAACGTGAGATTCAATTTTTAAAAGAATAAAGGAGAAAATCACTTGCCATGCTAATTTCCATTTCCAGAAGCAAAGGGAGAAAGAACTATTTTTTAAGCTTGAATGTGCAAAGACACACTCATCTCCAGCCTCACATGGGGCAGCACCGTGGGGTCTGCTGCCCTGATGGTATTTAGAGACTTCTTATGGTTCCCCACAGGCTGTGTCTTCTTGTTTCATAACTCAAAAAAACGATCCGGCTGATGACTCCAAATGTTCTGTCTCCCCAACTTCCTCGTGCACATGTGCAGAGTGACTTGATCAACCCCCTGCGGAGGAGGCTCTTACACATCCAGGCACCTCGGACAGACACAGGGGAGACGGGAAACACGTACCGAGTGTGAAAGCACAAGCGATGTAGGGTAGGGGCCACGGCTTTCCCCGTCCGTGAAACTCAACTTTATTTCCTTAAGCAGCCACACATCGAGTGCCTGTGGCCTTCCTATCCTCCTGCCTGCTCTGAGGAGACCTGACACCCAGGGCACCCTGCAGAGAGGCCTTGACTTTCAGCACCTGTGCAGAGGCCTTGGGGCCACCAGTTAGTGGTTATTCCCAAAGCACGAAAGTCAAAACTTACTTTTCTTTGATGTAATAGCTATAGGTTGTCAAGGCTATAACCTTTCATCATATACTTAAAATAACTATCACATTCCATGCAAAATAAGTTTTTTTTAATTTACTAAGGAACTAAGAAAATCATATATGATTCTGACCTGTCTGCCAATTTCTACTGACTTGAATTAAAAACAAAAAAACCCAAAATACAAAGAAATGTCTGTCCCTGAGCTTTTTAGATGATGGTGAACACTGTAGGCACAGACCCTTCTATATAAAGAGGTTTAATTGTCATAACCTGAAGATATGTTTTTCCTTGAAAAAAATTCAAGTTTTAACCCAACTACTATATTTTTAAAAATACTTTTAAACCAATGTACTTTAAATACGAATTGTCCGAAAAGTAAAATTGGTAAGAAAACACTGTCACACTCACTTGTTTTCAGATAAGGCCTATATGCTCCTTTGTACGTAATTGTTTTTCTAGGTACTATAATTTAAGCATGAACAATGATAATGAAGATAATTATGAATTGAGATCATTACAATGTAATCATTTACTGGTCTAAATCATGTCTTTTTTGTCCCTTTTAAAAATACATAGATGATTATCAGTGAAAAAAAGATGTGTTAGGATTTCAGAAGTTTATTTACAATGCAATTACACCTTAAATATGTTCAACAATGAAGACAGTACATTTAGTTGGTGCTCACTCTGTACATGGCTTGGTGCTGGGAGTGACAGCTAAGGCAACGATGCCTCAGGCTTACCCCCTTATATTCCATATAACCTCTACCTCCCATGACGGCCACTGTAGGTGTGTTGTCACTGTGCCTATTCACGAGGCAAACACAGACTGAATCCACTGGTCCTCTGCTCTTGTGATCCATAGTCCTCTTTTTAACTTGGGAAAGCCCATCACATTGTTAGGCATCTGTCACTGAATGAAGAGATTTCCAAATAGGACGGCACATACTATTTCTCACACAGTTATTTTTATTCCTAAGAAAATAACAAACAGCTTCTGGTGTAGAATGCAGTAGCCTACAACTGATAATTTTTGAAGTCTGGCATGGAACTCTAAATGTTCCAATGACCTCTTGCCCAGTTAGCAGCGCAAAAAGTGTATACAAAGGTTAAAATTTTCTCATGCTCCAGTAAACAAAATCAGATAAACATTCAGTGCCTATTTAATGTTAACCTGAGATTTTTCTGGGAAAAAGACATGTTGTCACAAAAACAGAGCAGTTCGAAAACATATTTTGTAGGTAGACACTGAAAAACAAAAACAAAGAAAGTCTCTCCTCAGTTACTTAATAACCCAAAGATGAAATGCAGAGTTAAGAGTTTAGAAAAGTGCTTCTAAATGTTATTTTGTAATAGTTTAAACCAGCTCTAAAGTAAAAAAGAGCAATGACTAAAATATGTTGCAAAGGTCTGATCCACCCATTCTGTATTTACCAAATTCTAAAGGAAAGAATTTTCCAGTTATGTCAGAGATCTGATCATGCAGCTCTTCCAACTCTGCCGTTCTCTCATTAATTATCCCTGAATTCTTGACTTTAGCTGCAGGCCTCGGCAGTAACACTGCTTTGAAGTTGAAGACACACATATAAGGTTCTGCAGACGCACAATCCACTTCTCACATTTTCCTGGGGGCTGGGAGCCCAGAGTCGTTCTTCTCTCTGCCACATGGCTGGAGTCTGAGCGTGGAGCAGCAACTCCAGCACCCTGCGATAAGCTTCCCAATAAGCAACTTTATCCTCCTCATTGGAAGCAGAGCCAGTGGAGACTGCACTGATTCTAGCCTATCAGTTAGAAGCTTATAGCCATGACCCTCTCTGGGAATTCTAATCTCTGCTTGGCCATCAGTATATTGAGTTAAGAGAGCTGTCAAGTGCCAGCCTTAATCAGCTATTTTAACACAGGAAAAGTATTAGCGCAGAGGAAACTTCAAGATGGCCCCCGACTCCCCCAGCACGCCCTGATTTCATGGCTCAGAAACAGTCCTCGTGTGCTGCCTGTTTGAGATCACAGTTCATGGGCTGACTGACCAAGACAGCAGAGACCATAAGAAGCAGGGTACACGACGCGTATTTCTGACATGCTCAGCCTTTTGTCCTCACTCTCCACACACAAACCCCGTTCTGCATAGAACCCCACAAGTGCCAGCCCAGTCTCCTAGCCCCGCCGGGTCCACCAGATTAGCACATTCCCCCAGTCCGAACCACTTCTGCCTCGGTGTCCCTCAGCCTCGTCTCCAGGCAGCTCTGGCCCTGCAGGCGCCCCTTCCTCCCACCGGGCACCCTCCCTGCCCAGACTCCTGTTCGGGTGCCCACACCTCAGGTTTCAGGCTCCCCTTCAAGGGTGACACAGCAGAACTTGGAATCCCAGTTTATCTTTTCCAGGCTAATGTCAGCCGAGCATTTAAGGAGCAGGTCATAGGCCCCCTTGCTGGTGTCCCTAATAGAATATCTTAAACACCTTTGTCCCTCTGCGGCCCACTGTGCACAGGGCTCACTCTCTGTCACGTGGTACATCTTGAGGCGAGTCAAGTACGGATCCACGGGCTGCGTCTGAGCGTAACCGGCTTGGAGCTGAGGTTTGGTGACTTTTGCCCCAGCCATTACCGGGCTCCTAGCGCCTGACTTGGCTCCACTGTGAACAACCAGAAAACAGAGGGAAATGTTAGAGGCCACTGCTTCCGGGCAGCTGACCAGAGGAGCGCAGAGCTGAGGCACCTGAGAGGTGAAGCTCAGTGGGTCCGGGACGAGTACAAACAACAGCCTGAGTTTCCTCAATGTCCGTAAAAAGTCAGTGACAGTTTAAAATAATATTGTTGTAATCACGCACACGTCGACTGTGATTTATTGCTAAAAAATGGTTAAATCTGCTTTTTATTCAAAAGAATTTAAATTATCCTCGATGTGATGAAGAAAATGTAAAAATCATATAAAATTGTTATTTAAGCCTTTCCCTATGGTTCCACTTGTGGGTCCCCAGTTTCAGGGAAAGACTTCAGAGCAGCTTTATAATGTTCGCTACTGCCTGCTGGCGTCTCTGAGGGCAGGGGCCACACGCACCTGTGTCTTCTGAGTGCACCCAGGGGGCGGCCAAGGAAGGGCCCAGCAGACTGGCAGGGCTGTAGAACGCATCCCCATTATACCAAAAGAAGGTACAGATGCACCCAACACTGTCCTCACAGGCTCCTGCTTTGGGAGCCCACCCTACTGCAGAAGGGCCAAGTGTCTGGCAGGAGGGTTCCCCGGGCTTCTTCACAAGTCATGTGCACACCACCGCCTTACTGGTGTCCCACCCAGCCCACTCTTCAAGCTGGGCTGAGCATCCCCTGTGGTCCACGACGACTTTCCAGGGAGCATGGCCACGAAAGGTTCATTCCAAGTCCTCACTCTCCACCTTCCCCTTTCCTAAATCTGACCTGCCTGAGTGTGCCCTGGCTCCTTCCCACCATCCCTTTCACAACCCCTCCTCCTGCTCTTCAAACTCCAGGCACACCGCTCCCTCTCCTCAGGTGTTGCAGGGTTCCAGTGTAACCCCTGCTCAGTGTCACACCAGGGAACAGCATCACTAACCAGGTGCTGAATTCCCACGGAGGCGCCTGCCCCCACACTGGAAATCCTCTGGGCCCCATCTTTGCACAGTGTGTCATCCTAGCTGGAGTCAGTGCTCAGGACTGAGACAGACAGGATCTTCACCGAGGAAGGTGAAGATCAGAGAAAAGGAAGTCCCGATCTTTCTGGTGGGCAATTCTACTTGACTGACAGTGAGGAGCAGCTTTACCACCTATCACCTCCAACTGTTAAGTTTGTGGTGACCAATTTTTGATGTCAACTGGGCCATGCGATCAGGGTACACAGACTTCCAAGACTAGTCAGATCCTGTGTGAGTAAAGAAGCTGGAAGCTGCTGTCTGCCCATCACGAGCTCGCACAGGGAGATGAAGCCATCCCCATTTCATTATTCAAAGCTGAGTGTGTCAAAGGCTCTGGGAAGTACTGTGAAAGCCAAGCCACCCCTCACATTCACACACTGCATTTTAGCAAGCCCCCTTCTGGCTTGTGACCACTCTATCAGCTCTGAAGCTCTCACAAACCACAGGAGGAAATGAGTGGATATCTGAGTTACAGACTCCTCGGGGCAGAGGAGACGTTTTCTGTCCATGTGACCCAGCACCCAGCAGCTTTTTGGAACATGGAGTGCAGCAGGAATTTAATGCATGTCTACTGAGTTGAACTGAGGTGAAAAATGGAAATAAAACATGCAAATAAGATTCTGCCAAATTATACCAATCTATTAAAACAAACTGCCCCTGCTGGTCTAGCAAACATAGTTTATGATTGTGCAATATAACAGCTGTAAGGGTCAGGCTCAGTGCTGCCCAGTGACCAAGAAGGCTCTGGAAGCTCCACAGAAGGAGCCGAGGTAAGAGAATTCACACGCTGAACAGATCGGGGGCTTTTCCTCATGGAAGGGCTGGTCTGAATATGGGCCCCAATGAGAAAGGGACTTGGTTACCACCAAAGGGCGCCAGCTGGGGGCAGCCACAACTTTAAGCTGGTTCACACTCATGCGGGGTGCTACTTGCTGCCCCCTTCTTTCAAATCCTATTTTAAAATAACTTGCCATCAGGATGGCGCCTGTGGCTCAAAGGAGAATGGCGCCGGACCCATATGCCAGAGATGGCGGGTTCAAACCCAGTCCTGGCCAAAAACCACAAAAATAAATAAATAAATAAATAAAAGAACTTGCCATCAACTAAGTCAACTGCAGCACATGACAGAAGTGTCACTCTGAGAGATCTTTTAGCCATTTATACCAAAAGAAGGTACAGATGCACCATGTTGGCCCTTAACTTTAATGTTCAATAGTTTCCTTGAGCATCTACATTTTATAATGAAATCTTGGCTTTCTCTGTAGGTTCTCATCTCCTCCGTGGAGTGGTTGTGATCGCAGGGGCGATATATATAAAAATATATACTCATATATATTTTTGAGTTTTGTATTGTAATGTACTATACACATAGAAAAATGCATAAATCAAAAGTATGTGGTTCCATGAATTTCTCAGAAAATGAATAATCTGTGCAAACTTCACCTCCGTCAGGAAACACAGCCTCACCAGCTTTCCAAACACTCTCATCTAGGGAACTTCATCGCTAAAATGAAGAAGACAAAACAGACCAAATAGATGAAAATAAATGTAGGGTAGGTAGTGTGGCACACACACACACACACACACACACACACACACACACACTCTCACACTTTCGTGAATTGGACAGAATATAAACTTAGCACTTGTAAATTGAACCAAAAACTGGGAGGAGGTGTTTGGTCTGTCCAGCCGATCAGCCTCCTTTTCTCTCTCTCTGCCCGCCCTCCCCCTCCCTCGCCCCTTGCCTCCTTCTGTCTTCACAGCCTTCAAACCTTCAAGGGCAAAACCTTTCACTAAAAAAACTTAACTTCCAAACAGTATTGTGAAAGCCTATAATTTCTATAATATCACATCACAAGCTAGTTAAATAGCGAGCTTTTGGCCTAGGTCAACATTACATAAAGACACTAAAATAAATATACGAAACCTTGTTACTAAGATGTTAGATGGGGGTTGGTGTGGGCAGGATTACACAGGACCTCCCTGTAGATTTTTTTGCAACTTCCTGTGAATATGTAATTCTTTAAAACTAAAAATTTAACAAAAGTAGCATTTGCTATCACAGCAAACCACTGTTTGTATTTGTATAAGGTGGTCAGTGCTCTGTTTTCAGTATGATTTTTTAAAAACTATAATTAAAATGTCATTTTCTCTTCTCTACTCAATGATAGTGTTACTGGAGGAAAATAAGGTCAAAAATTAAGTTCCAACAAATAAAATGTGAGTTGAAAGTGAATAACCTCATTATTAAAAATAGTACCTTAGGAAGTACAACAGTTAACTTTCTTTTTTCTTTCTTCCTACCACATATTTTTTCCTCCTTAACTTTTTTTTAAGTGCTTATCATGAAGTTAATGTATAAAGAAAATAAAACATTTTGCCTACAAAAGCTGATCCGTGAGGCTCAATGGCAGTTCCCTTCATGGCTTCCAGGGGTTGAAGGTCGAAAGATCATTACCAATTGTTGTCACTCTCACAGCTGTTGTTACTATTCCAAAAATCTCACAGATGGGGGTACATGCAGGGAGGTTAGACCACCCTTTAACCCATTTGTAAATCAAATATCTAATAAATCATTCACTGTTTAATGAAACTATGTCGCTAGCAATGTCTATGAGATAAATGATCAGCTTTGAACTGTTAGCTTTTCCATTTTTGGTGTTTCTTGCGGCAATGCAATTTATTTTTACTCACAGATTTAAAACAACTTTAAAAATAACTTTCATATGTTGCGGGTGGCAAATAGCAGGCCTCTGGCATGGCTAGCCTATTACGTTGCAAATTAGAAAACAATGATAGAAAAAAAGACAGAATTTTTATAGTTTCATGTCTTAAGTTTAAGTCTTTAATCCAGTGAGAGTCTATCTTGGTTAATGGTGAGAGGTGTGGGTTCTGTTTCAGCCTCTTACAGGTCGCTAGCCAGTTCACCCAGCACCATTTGTTAAATAGAGAGTCTTTTCCCCACTGAATGTTTTTAGTCGGCTTTTCAAAGATCAAGTAATGGTAAGTAGCTGGATTCATCTCTTGGTTCTCTATTCTGTTCCAAACATGTACCTCTCTCTCTGTTTTTGTGCCAGTACCATGCTGTTTTGATCACTATTGATTTATAGTACAGTATCAGGTCTGGTAGCATGATTCCTCCTGCTTTGTTTTTATTTCTGAGTAATGTCTTGGCTATTTGAGGTTTTTTCCAATTCCATATAAAACGAAGTATTATTTTTTCAAGATCTTTAAAATATGACAATGGAGCTTTAATCAGAATTGCATTAAAATTATATATTGCTTTGGGTAGTATAGACATTTTAACAATATTGATTCTTCCCAGCCATGAGCATGGTATATTTTTCCATTTGTTAACATTTTCAGCTATTTCTTTTCTTAAAGTTTAATAGTTCTCTTTTTAAAGATCTTTCACATCCTTCGTTAGGTTAACTCCCAAATATTTCATCTTCTTTGGTACTACTGTGAAAGGAATAGAGTCCTTGACTGTTTTTTTGGCTTGGCTATTGTTGGTGTATATAAAGGCTACAGATTTATGGGTGTTGATTTTGTAGCCTGAGACACTGCTGTATTCCTTGATCACTTCTAAA
>CAUYON010136768.1:0-12322 GCA_963573935.1 Arctocebus calabarensis | reverse complement strand
GCCCTGGGTAGAGTGCCGTGGCATCACACTGCTCACAGCAACCTCCAGCTCTTGGGCTTAAGCGATTCTCTTGCCTCAGCCTCCCGAGTAGCTGGGACTACAGGCGCCCGCCACAGCGCCCGGCTATTTTTTTGTTTTTGCAGTTCGGCCGAGGCTGGGCTTGAACCCGCCACCTTCGGTATATGGGGCCGGCGCCCTACTCGCTGAGCCACAGGAGCCGCCCCCCTCATTTTTTCTTCATGATACTATGACAATCTACAAATATCTTGTTAATTTGGTTACTGTCTCCTCCCATCCACACCCGTGCTAGAAGGAAGGTCAATAAGACCTTCCCTGTCACCTTCCCTGTCAACATTGCCAGGCCCCTGTGGGCTCTGGAGGAATTCCTACCACCTGCCCAACCTGGCCTAGTCCCAGAGCTCAGTTCTCCCCTGTTATGACATCCCCAGCTCCTACCCCAGGAGCTCCAGGGAAGCCTCCCTGACCCCCTGCCCTGCCTCAGGCATCGCTGGTCCTCCCTCTGGTTTTCTGCATCATGGGGCACTAACCACACCTGAACCAGAGGGGCAAAGCTCCCAAGGAGACAGGACTAGCAGTGGCATTGCAGAGCACAGCCCCATCATGTGTGCCCCCGCCCCTACCCCAGTGCCCTGCTCACCCTCGCTGAGGAAGGCATCCCAGACACGCAGCACCGTGGGGAAGGGCAAGGAACGGGCGAAGAGGCACAGGAACCACTCAGGCAGGTAAAGCAGGGGCCCAACGCCCACCTGCTGCAGGTGCTTGTGCACACGTGGGAGCAGCTGCCGCAGCAGGGCCATGAACACCTCAGCATCTAGCTGCACGGCCTCCTGTAGCCATGTCCATAAGCCCAGGGATCAGTGCCACCTGGCATCTCCACCCCGAATCCCAGTCCCCAGCCCCCACCCATATTCCAGGTCCATTCCCCTCCTTCCTCCAGCCCCCACCCCAGCTGCTCACCATGTGGGGCCCATAGTAGCCAGGGAGGTAGACCTCGCAGATCTGCACCAGGCACCAAAAGGCCTCCTGGGGGGCAGGGCACAGGCCTGTAGTGCCCACCAAAGGGGACCACGAGGGGAAAGCAGGACAGAAGGGCACTGGCCTGGGCACCAACACGAACCCGGCCTCAATGCCCCTCCAACCTATTCAGTGCCTGGGGTCACTTTCTAAGACCCATGACCTGCTAATGGGCTTAAGAGACCAGAAGTCACAGAGATCAGGATGTTGAATTTGAGGGTCACAGGGCTGGGGCTCTCTGGGCAAGAGTTTTGAGGGTCCCAAAGGTCCAGTCCTGAGTTCCTGAGGTCATTGGGGTCAGAGGTCACAATTCCAGAGATCAGAATCAGGAGTCACGGAGTCAAGGGGATGAACATCCAGATTCCTGGATCATTGGGGTAATGGTCAAGGTCAAGGTCTCAGGCTCTGGGAGTCAAGATCAGTAGGCTTTAAGGTCACTGAGGCTGGTAGTCATGAGGTTGTGGGTAACTAGGACTGGGTCTGGGAGTCAAAGATCCCAGGTCCCTGAAGCCAGAGTTCTTGGGACTGGGATCACTGGGGCTCTAGGGTACAGGGGTCAGTGGCTCAGCTTCTAGGAACAGGGTCCTGATCACTCACCTCTGGGGGCAAGTGCATGAGCAGCACAGCAGCCACAGGACCCTGTGCCTGGCAGTAGCCTTGTTCCGGTCGGTGCAGGGTGTAGGCCTTGAGTACCTGCAGAAGGCCCTGCTGCCTGTGCCAAAAGACCCCATTAGGGGCCAGTTCTCCAGGCAGCCCTTCCCTACCCTCTGGTTGCCTCTGCCCAGGCCTCAGCCTCTCTGGGACTTGGTGGATCCCGAGATGCAAGGATTTGGGCATAGAGAGACTGTGCTCAAATGCCTGGGACTTGTGGGGGTGGGAATCACTGGGCATCACTGGCTTCATACCCATGGCCCTGGGGTGACACAAACATTTCATGCAGAGGGAACTGACGATGCAGGTCCCTGCCAATGGTCTCCATCCACTGCGGGTCTCCAGGGGCCTCTGCCAGCTCCTGTGGGCGTGAGGGCTCAATGTGGTGAGAGGCTCTGGGAAAGGGAGGTGGGATTCCTGCCCAATCTCTCACCTGGTAGGTGCCAGGGCTGTTCTTCTGACATACATGGGCCCCACACAACAGAGGCCAGCACCGGGCCCGCAGGGCTGAGGGGATGCCTTTCCGACACTGCATCTTTACCTGTGGGGGAGGGCGAGGACCTCCATTAAGCAAGCCTCACTTGCCCCTAATGGCAGGCCCGGAGCACAACTTAGCACTGGGCAGGGGCCACTCTGGGTTGCAGAGAGCAAAGGGAGGAGGTGCTGGGACATAGGATGGGTAACATTTTGCCATGTTTCAGGCCCCAGCAGAAGGGAATGAGCCAAGGAAGTCTGGGTGGGGCTGCTCCCCCCCTCACCTTCTTGTACCGCCGGGACATAGTTTTTTCCCAGTGTGAGGTCATCTCTACCCACTTCATCTCTCGTTGGCGGATCAGGTCTGCAGCAGGGTAGCCTGGCCTGGTGGCACATGGCACACGTATCCTGGTGCTGGGCAGCCAGTTGTTACCTAGAGCCCATACCTGCCACCCTCCATGCACCCAGGTGAGCTCATTTCCAGGCCCTGGGGTTCTCCCAGGAGCTCTAGGGAATAAACTGTGATCCAGAAGTTGCCAGTGTTGTCATGGAGTCAGGAAAGTATGTGGCTCCCATGTGGGCAGGAGGGACTGAAGGGGTGAATGAATGTGTTTTGGGGGAGGGATTGGAGAGCTATCAGCCAGGACAGGGACACAGGCAATTCATAGGTGAAGCTTGTTGGACAGAACCCTGGACTGGATGTCAGGAGCTCTGAGTTGGAGTTGGGTTTTGCTGTGTGACCTGGAGCAAGCTCCTGTCTGTATTTTGAGGAGCAGAGGGGAGGAAGTGTGGGTTCTATGATTTGGATCTGGGATTCCTGGACACAAAATTAAAAGAGAAAGGATGTCCAGCCCCAGGGGTGTATGCAATCCCTTGGAGGTTTGGTGTCAGAGACAGATAGGGACCCAGCCCTTCCACCTTAAGATGCCATCCAGAACCTGAGGAGGGTGATAGTGGCTGAGTCCCCAACTCTGTCCCTACTGCCACACCCTCCCAGACCCCCAAAGTTGGACCTCATTCCAGTTCAGCTCTCTGACCGCAACCTCAGGCCCAGCACCCTGCCCTCCACACCCCTGCCCCACTTACCCTGATTCTGTTGAGCTGCCCCCAATGAAGCCATAGCGGTCAGCCTGGCGATATGGGCCAGGCCCACTCAGCTCTGAGTCAGACCCCAAAGAGCTGGAGTCATCCTGTAGCTCAGAAGTCTGCATGAGGTCCTCCCCCAGGGCTCGGGCCATGGTGCCCACACCTTGGAAGCCACAGGCTGAGAAAGGTGGGGAAAACCAATGGGAGGGGCTGCTCCTGGCCAGCTGGGGCCTGGGCTCCCATTCAGCCAGTTCCCAGCCCCAGGCCAGGTTGTGGAGGTTGGATGGGCAGGCTTCAGGATATCTTATCCGCCCCTCTGTGTCTCCTCTTTTATTGGGGTGGAGGGTTAAGCCCTGTAGTGACAGAAAGGCCAGGTCCAGCCCCTGTCCCCACCAACCCAGCTCACCTCCCTGCTGCACCTCACCTCCTCCTCTCACTTCCTCCTTACGCGCAGCATCAGCAACCCACTGGGGGCCCCTCCCAAGCGGGGGGTGGGGGAAAACTCACCCCTTCCTCTCTGAGGCTCTTCCTGCCTGCCCCAGTGCCCCTGAGCCATGGGCTCCTCCTACCCTCCCCATGGGTTGGGTGTCTGGTGGCTTGAGGTCCTGTGCTGGGTGTAATGGTGCCATGGCCTGCCAGATGTAGAGAGGCCAGGCCACTTTCAGCTTTGAGGATACTGGCATGTTAAAGCATACAACTTAGTGTTTCTATAAGAATTTTGGTTTAGGCAGGGCGTTGTGGCTCACGCCTGTAATACCAGAACTCTGGGAGGCCAAGACGGGTGGATTGCCTGAGCTCACAGGTTGGAGACCAGCCTGAGCCAGAATGAGACCCCGGTCTCTAAAAATACCCGGGTGTTGTGATGGGCGTCTGAAGTCCCAGCTACTTGGGAGGCTGAGGCAAGAGGATTACTTGAGCCCAAGAGTTTGAGGTTGCTGTGAACTATGAGATCCACACCACTCTACCAAGAGTGATAAAGTGAGACTCTGTCTCAAAAAAAAAAATTATGGTTTATTTAATCTTCGCTCTTTAAAAAGTCACACTTTTAACATGCATGCCATGCAATGCAATATTAATTTGTTACTCAAAAGGTAATTACGGGGCGGCGCCCATAGCTCAGTAGGTAGGTCACCGGTCATATACACAGAGGCTGGCAGGTTCGAACTGGCCTGGGCCAGCTAAAACAACAATGACAACTGCAACAAAAAAATAGCTGGGCGTTGTCCCAGCTACTAGGGAGGCTGAGGCAAGAGAATTGCTTAAGCCAAAGAATTTGAGTTTGCTGTGAGCTGTGACGCCACTGCACTCTATCAAGGAAGACATAGTGAGGCTCAGTCTCAAAAAAAAAAGGTAATTATGAGACTTATAAGAAAATATTAATTTAGCATACCCCTAGGCAGTGTGAACCAAAATGCATTCCGCTACCTGAAAGTCACAGGCACCAAGGAAGAAGAGGTCCTCCGGGAATGTGAGGCTCTGGTTTTGGCCAGACATTGCTATCTTTGAGCCTCAGTTTCCCTTTCTGCACCTCGAATACTTAATTTATAGTGTTTGAGGAGACGGTATTTGATGAGGTCACACCACCATCCCACCCAGCCTAGGGGTACTGTTTAGCGCTTGAAAGACAAAAACAACTCACAGTACTTCCGGTCCCATAAAACCGGGATGACTCTCAAAGGGCGGAACCAGACAACTGGCCCCGCCCAAATCCCCGCCCTGACGCGCTAAGCCCCGCCCTGTCGCCAGATACCCCGCCTTCCGGGCCACCGTGGCCGCTGCGCTTCGTGTCCAACGGAGGCGCTAGAGCGCGAGGTGGGGGGAAGAGGGCGGGGCAGGGGGACGGGCCCGGGAGGCGGGGGAGGCGGGGCGGCGGGCCGGGGGTGGACTGGGGAGGGCGGAAGGAGAGCCAGGCCGGAAGGAGGCTGCTGGCGGGCGGGAGGTAGGAGCGGGGTCCGGAGCTGGTGGGCCGGAGCGGCGGCGCCGCCATGTCCGACAGCGAGAAGCTCAACCTGGACTCTATCATCGGGCGCCTGTTGGAAGGTTGGCCGGGGCGGGGAAGGTCCGCGCCCGCCGTGCCCTGGCCCCCTGCCCGGCCCGGAAGTGGCGCGCGGGCGGGTCTGCCCCTCCCGAGGCCAGCTTATGCTGGGCGGGGACGCGCCGCGAGGTCCCGTGGCCACAGCTTCCCCTCGCCATTCGCGGGCGCTCCTGAGAGGTCTGAGACCCTCTCCGACACCCACAGCAGCCCCCTTTCCTGGGCCGGGGCGCACGGGCTGGCTAGGCCCTCGGGTTAAAGGATGAACCTGTTAAATCCACCCTTAGAAAGAGTCCTGCGCGATGAGGTTTTGGGTGGCAGGCCCTGTCCCTCCCAAGGCCTTGAGGGTAGTCCTGGGAGGCTCAACAGCAACAGCTGCCTCTAGACAAGGAGGGACGGGGAGGCCCAGGCGCCCTCAGAGGTGCCCATGGGTCACCGCGACGCTCACTACGCTGAGGGGCTAGGGTCCTGACATCCCATCCCATCCCCAGTGCAGGGATCACGACCTGGAAAGAATGTACAGCTGACAGAAAATGAGATACGTGGTCTGTGCCTCAAATCCCGGGAGATTTTCCTGAGCCAGCCCATTCTTTTGGAACTGGAGGCACCCCTCAAGATATGTGGTGAGGTCCCTACCCAAGCTCCTTTGGCTTCCTGAAAGTGGCACTGGGCCCCCAAAGTTTGCAGTTTCCTCTTGAACCCAGTCCTGGCTCTGGGTTCAAGTCTAGACCCTGAGCCTAGCTTACCCGGTTCCCTGGGTCACAGGTGACATCCATGGCCAGTACTACGATCTCCTGCGGCTGTTTGAGTATGGGGGCTTCCCTCCGGAGAGCAACTACCTCTTCCTGGGAGACTATGTGGACAGGGGCAAGCAGTCCTTGGAGACAATCTGCCTACTGCTGGCCTATAAGATCAAGTACCCTGAGAATTTCTTCCTGCTCCGTGGGAACCATGAGTGCGCCAGCATCAACCGGATCTATGGTTTCTACGATGAGTGTGAGTGGTCTGAGTGTCCAGAAGCTGCCCAGGTCCTGAACCAGCAATGCCAATATCTGAAATACCTGCTGGACTGTGAGCTCTGTGAGGGCAGAGCCTGGGTCAGTGCATGTTTGTGTGCCCTGCCCTCCCTCGCTGGCATGGAGTCTGGTGAATAGTTACTGACTGCAGGGCTGTCCCTGATTTAGTGCATCACAGTCCCCTCCAGTACCTTTGCTACTTAAGCACTCAGGACACCTGTGTGGCCTGTATCCTACTGTCCAGGAGCTGAGACAAACTGGGGTGGAGGTGGGTGTCAAACCTGAGGTTGATCCAGATGGGAACTTGACTTCCTGTGGACTCCAGTGCTTTAGAATTAATTCCTGGAAGGCTGGTAGGGATTCTTGCTCAAATTCTGGCTGTTTGAATAGCCCCAAGTGCCCTGGAAGGCCCAGAGACCCAGGCTGGTTCAGGAGGGACGGGCAGACCTTATGACCTGCTCCTTCCCCTGAGCAGGTAAGAGACGCTACAACATCAAACTGTGGAAAACCTTCACTGATTGCTTCAACTGCCTGCCCATTGCAGCCATTGTAGACGAGAAGATCTTCTGCTGCCACGGAGGTGAGGGTGTCTCTGGGGCACATGTTTGGGAGGCCTGACCACGTAAGAAAGATTTTAGCTGGGGCATGTGTCCCCATCAACTGGAGCAGCTCTCCCTTGGGTCTCTTTTTGGATGCCCCCCTAATAGGAAGTCTCCTGTGTCAGGCTGCAGTCATCTTCCTATTGAGACACTCTCCTACATAGAATTTGTCTTTCTCCAGGGAGCTCCATGTTCCTTGAGGGCAAGGATATCCTTGTCCTTGTATTGGGAACTTGAAAAAGCCAAAGGGAAGGTGATGGACTTCTGTCTGCCTGGACTCTCAGGAACCCAGGCGGGGGACACCAAAGGGTGGTAGGCAGGGGGAGGCTGACTAGCAAATGCTTCCTGGGGGAGGAGTCCTTTTTTTGTTTGTTTTTTTTGAGACAAGAGACTCAAGCAGCCACCCTGGATAGAGTGCTGTGGCATCACAGCTCACGGCAACTTCCAATTCCTGGGCTCAAGCGAGTCTCTTGCCTCTGCCTCCCAAGCAGCTGGGACTATAGGTGCCTGCCACAACGCCCAGCCATTTTTTGGTTGCAGCCGTCATTGTTGTTTGGTGGGCCCGGGCTGGATTCGAACCCACCAGCTCAGGTGTACATGGCTAGCACCTTAGCCCGTTGAGCCACAGGCGACAAGCCAGGAGTCCTTGTTTTGAGGGTTGTTAAGGAAGTGACCTGCGTGCTGTTCCCCACAGGCCTGTCCCCAGACCTTCAGTCCATGGAGCAGATTCGGCGCATCATGCGGCCCACAGATGTGCCTGACCAGGGCCTACTGTGTGACCTGCTGTGGTCTGACCCTGACAAGGATGTGCAGGGATGGGGCGAGAATGACCGTGGCGTCTCCTTTACCTTTGGAGCTGAGGTGGTGGCCAAGTTCCTGCATAAGCATGACTTGGACCTTATCTGCCGAGCACACCAGGTAGGCTGGCGGCCCTGGTCTGGACAGCAGGAGGGGATTGGGCAGGCTGTGACTTGTGGAACTAACTGCTCCCACCCTCACCCAGGTGGTAGAAGATGGCTATGAGTTCTTTGCCAAGAGGCAGCTGGTGACACTTTTCTCAGCTCCCAACTACTGTGGCGAGTTTGACAATGCTGGTGCCATGATGAGTGTAGATGAGACCCTCATGTGCTCCTTTCAGGTGAGTGTGGGGAAGGAGGCGGCCAGTGGGCCCCAAGGCTCAGCCCTGTGAGCCTAACTGGCTTTGTTTCTTCTAGATCCTCAAGCCCGCTGACAAGAACAAGGGGAAATATGGGCAGTTCAGTGGCCTGAACCCTGGAGGACGACCCATCACCCCTCCCCGCAATTCTGCCAAAGCCAAGAAATAGCCCTCATGTGCTGCCCCTCTGCCCCAGATGATGGATCAATTGTACAGAAATCATGCTGCCATTGGGGGGGGGGGGCGTGTCACAGTGGCCCCTTGGGCCCACCCATTATGGGGAACATGGAGCCTTGGGTGTATTTTTTTTTAATGAATCAGTAGCAGTGTCCAATCCCCCAGGGCTCATTCCTGCCTGTATCCACAGTGGCTGCAAGCAGGATCCTGGGGCCGTGACTGCAGCTCAGGGCAATGGCAGGCCAGATAGTGGGTCTCCAGCCTTGCTTTGCCTTAGGGCTGGCAGCTGGCTCCTGGGGCAACCCATCTGGTCTCTTAAATAAAAGTCAAAGCTGGATTCTCACCATGGCCTGTCTTCCTTGTTCCAAATGCTGGGCATGGTAGCCCTCCTGCACACAGCTACTTAGAAGTACAGGCTTGCTGGGTGCAGGGCTCCAAAGGCTCTTAGAATTCCAAGCCAGGGGCAGACACAATGGGAATGCAAGGAAGATAGTCTGTCATTCACAAGGGGGGTGGGGAGGGAGCCTGGGAAGGACTTAAGGAACAGGCATGGCTGGCTACAGTATACCAGCAGGGCCAGGTTTCCTAGAAAGGTGAGCCCAAGGAACACAGATTTCCTGCCCTGGCCTAAGGCTCAATAATACCTAAGCGGTGAGGAACCCCTAGCCAGGTAGCAGCTCAGCACCAGGTCTGGGAAGACATGATTGGCTGGGGATGATGAGAGGACCCAGGCTAGTCAGGGTTGGCCAGGCAGCTCCACAGCAGATAGCCAGGTGGGGCAGAAGCCCCAGCTTGGCTCCAGCAAGTCCACCTTTGCAGTCCCCCTTGGCTGGGGCTTCAGCTAGTCCAGGGCCTCTGGACACAGACCTCAGGCTCTTCAGTTCAGCCTTCACCCTCACTGTCTTCAGCCAGCACAGGGCTGGGGCCCTGGGGGGAATGTACAGGGGCCAGAATGGAGCCAAAGAACAGCGAGCGGAACTGAAAAGAGAAAACAGCGAGGTCTGGGGAGCTGCTTCTCGCCTTAACTTCCCGTCCCCTGCCTCCACTTCCAGCCCTTACCTTCTTGGGTGGGGGAGTCCCCGGCACTGTACTAGGCTCTGCTTCATCTTCCTCCTCTGAGTGGGGGTCAGGGCTATGTGGGAGCTGGGGGCCAGGTGAAAGGGAAATGGAGGGCAGCACCCGTGATCCCTCACTGCCTAAGGTGGTTTCCATGGCAATCATGAAAGAGTCAATGTCATCACTGGCAAAGTCCTCCATGTGGGGTGCACTGCAGGCAGAAATGGAGTCCCAGTGAGGAAGGAGAAGAGGGGTACAGAGGCAGAACCCTAGGAGGGCTCAGAAGGGGTTCTGGGGCCTCATGACTGCTGGTGCTCTCTTGGTTTTATTACTTCCTGATTTGATTGGACAGGATAGAATGCTGGGGTTAAGTGGTGGCTTCCTGGAGAGGGTGGGCCTGGAATCCCCAGAGTTCAGGTAGGGGCCTAAGGGAGGCATCCTGGGGGCTAGCTTAGCTCAGCAGGGGAAGGGAGCAGCCAGTCCTGTGAGCTGGGCCACTTGGGGCCCAAACCCCCACCTTCCCAGGAGATAGGAACTGGATAGCACTAGCATCCAGGGACAAGCTGGGCAAGAGGCCAGACCAAACTTCCTCTGCTTTAAGTATACTGCGCCCATCCTCCCCAACCCACCTGTCCTTCCAGCCACCTGCTTCCCCCACACCAGGCAGTTCCCTGCCTCCCGGCAGCCCTTTCCCTCCTTGGCCTGGGAGGAGGCTCAGAGAGGAGGTCTCAGTCAGAGAAGGAAGCCAGCAGGGCCTTGGGGATGCTTCCCTGGGCAGGAGGGGTCTCTGAGTACAGCTGACCATGAAGACTGAGCCTGCAGGGCTGGGGGCCCAACAGGAAGTGTGTGTATTGTGGGAGGGGCAGAGGCTGGAAGCAACAGGCTCAGGCTGGGAGAGCAGGAGTAGGTAGGCAGGTGACCTCACCTGTAATTCTGCAGCTGAGGCACTGGCTGGTGGAGCTCCGGGGAGCGTAGGTCCTTGGAGTGTGAGTTGGTCTCTGAGAGTGTGGCTAAGACAAAGTGACCATCCAGCAAAGAGTCCTTGATGGTGAAGATGGCTGGTCTGGGCAGGGGACAGCAAACCCAAACTAGATCATTCTATTCAGTTTCTGGTATCCTAGAGCCCTCTCCTCCTCTGTCCCAAGGATGGGAATTACCTGCCCGGAGCATCAAAATGAATGCTCAGATTCAAGTTTGCTGATTCTGCAAAGCTCAGGAGTCCCTGGGAGGGAAGAGGCAGAGCAGTGAAACCCTGGACTAGGCAGGGAGAAAGAGATGGTGAGTGGATGGTGGGGAACCTTACCCGGAATTCCTTGAGGCAAAAAGTGACAGCCACCCCTTCTTGGGCCTGCAACTGCTGGAAATCCTCCTCCCCAATGCTCATCTCAGTCACCATGGCTTTGACAGTGTTTTCTGTGGGGGTAGGAACAGGAAGAACCTATGAACCTGGCCCCCACCCCTTCCACCCTTGGCTCTGCCCTGTCCAGGGCACACTTGGCTCCTCACCTGCCACCTCCTCCTCCTCTTGGTAGCTGCGCAGGATAACTCTGCGGCCACGACCAATGCCCAGTGTCACTTCAGCCAGTGCAGGAGGGAAGGGCAGAACAGCCTCCCCCAGGACCCTGTGAGGAGGACAGAGTACACAGAATGCTTGGTCCTGTCCAGGGCTTTGCTCCCAGAGGACCTAAGGCTGGATGATGACACATGCATGTACAAGGTCAGATTAAGTAAAGTAAGACAACTCATCCTAGAAAAAGTACCACACACCTCATTGCTGAATGTCATTACTGTCACCTTCAAAGTACTCCCCTTGGGAAGAAGCCATTGCACTTAGGATGAGTTCATGAACTTAACTGTCAGACCGCCTACGACAACAGCTCTGATGGCCACTCCAGAAAAAAGAGTTCCAAAATTGCTTTGAAGGGTGGACTAGGCACTCATGTCATTGTACAGTTTAAGAGGAGTACTTTTCAGGTGACAGTAGTGATGTTCTACAGTGAGGTATAGAGCACCTATTCTAGGATGAGTTCACAAACTTAATTGTCCAACCTCAGATGCATGGCCTAGCATGCCATGTTCTGGAAAGGCAAGGACAGAATTGAGCAAAATGTGGTCCCTCTTCTTTCAAAAGTTCCAAGGTATGGCTCGGGGCCTTTAGCTCAAGCGGCTAAGGCGTCAGCCATATACACCATAGCTGGCGGGTTTGAATCCAGCCCAGGCCTGCCAAACAACGACGGCTGCAACCAAAAAATAGCCGGGTATTGTGGTGGGTGCCATTGTAATCCCAGATACTTGGGAGGCAAATGAATTGCTTAAGCCCAGGAGTTGGAGGTTGTTATGAGCTGTGATGCCACAGGGAGACAGCTTGAGGCTCTGTCTCAAAAAAAGAAGTTCCCAAGGTGTGAGAGAGAAGGGACTAGGTAGGCAAGAGGACAAGAGTTCAGAGAAGGCAGCAGGGAGGATAGGTTGGCAGCACTAGCCCACAGGGGGGTGGGACACCACCCTCACACAATTCCTACATACCCAGCCTTCAGAAAAGCCCTCGAATCTTTTCTAAGGATACACACTGCTATACAGAGAAACATCTGGCATTTTATATGTATTCAAAATTGTTCATATGGGGCAGCACCTATGGCTCACTGGGTAGGGCGCCGGCCCCATATACCAAGGGTGGCGGGTTCAAACCCGGCCCTGGCCAAACTGCAACAAAAAAATAGCCCCAAGGAGCGGGCGCCTGTAGTCCCAGCTACTTGGGAGGCTGAGGCAAGAGAATCACCTAAGCCCCGGATTTGGAGGTTGCTGTGAACTGTGACACCACAGCACTCTGCCAAGGGCGATAAAGTGAGACTCTTGTCTCTAAAAACATAAATAAACAAAATTGTTCATATGAAAAAGAGACTTATGGGCGGCTCCTGTGGCTCAGCGAGTAGGGCGCCGGCCCCATATACCGAAGGTGGCGGGTTCAAGCCCGGCCTCGGCCGAACTGCAAAACAAAAAAATAGCCGGGCGCTGTGGCGGGCGCCTGTAGTCCCAGCTACTA
>CAUYON010136759.1:0-27846 GCA_963573935.1 Arctocebus calabarensis | reverse complement strand
TCTTTATATAGTGATCAAGGAAATGCCATGAAGGATATCTGTAACAGTATGATCAAAATATTTCTGAATGTATATGAATTGTGCCCTGTGATTGCACCAATGTACATAATTATGATTCAATAAAATTATTAAAAAAAAATCCTCCTTTATTTCTATTCAATTTTCTATGAGTACTATTTCTATTATATGATACATCCTCATCATCTAACATCTGTTCATATTCTTCTGTCTTCCAACAAGTCACTGATGATACAGAAAGGACAAAGTCATTGTAAATGTACCTAAGTTCATATCACAGCCCCGCAAATTATTAGACATGTGATTTCAGGTAAACCACTTAACCTTCCTCATGGTTAGTTTTACTCTTTATAAAATGCATCTAAACTATACCTAACTTAAAGAATTTTACTACATTTTAAATGGCAATGTTTTCAAATACCTCATTATATTGAGCCCTCCCTTAACTAAGGCTTGTCTGCCTTTGAATGGTTTAT
Organism: Arctocebus calabarensis; assembly: GCA_963573935.1. NCBI lineage: Eukaryota > Metazoa > Chordata > Mammalia > Primates > Lorisidae > Arctocebus > Arctocebus calabarensis. The sequence continues at coordinate 27,352 of CAUYON010136759.1, read as the reverse complement.
AATTTTTAAAATAAATTGCTTCTGAACAATAGGTATATGATCTCTGAGCTCATGACAATATACATGGCTCTAGACAATGAGTGAATCCTTATGAAAACAACATCATTTCTACGGAGGGACCATCAATTTATAACTACAGACACAGGAGCAAGTTAAATGCTAGCAAAGATATTGATTCATCACAATTCACAAGTTGAGGTTGTATTAATAACCAAAAATCATTAATAAACATTGTAAATATGAAACAGAGGAATGAGAGAAAAAGTTTAAAAGATGGAGAATGTGTTACAGTGTGAGGGCTGCCACAACAAAGTATTTACAGATTGGGGGTTGTAAAGAGATATTTATTTATTTGCTAGTCTGGAGGCTAGATGTGTAAGATCAATGTGGCCGCAGGGTTGCTTTCCTTCTGAAGTCTTAGCCCTTGGTATGAAGATGGCTACTTTCTTGGTCTTCACACAGCCTGGTAACTGTCCTGTCTCTTTTTCCTAAAAGGATACCAGTTATATTGGGTTAGAGCCCACCCATAATAACTTCACTTTATCTTAACTAGCTCTTCAAAAGCAAACACAGTCACATTCTATAGCACTGCTGGTTAGAACTTCAAGATAAAAATTTTGAGGGACATAATTTAGCTCTTAACAGGAAAGAACCTATGAATTAAAAGAAACATAAACTACATGTTAGCCAACACGAATGATAATGTATGATCCCAAAACAAAACAAAACCAACAAATGCAATAGAATCCAAAAGCACATATTTAGTCAGTAGTTTTCTAGCATCGGCCAGAGACCTTGGGATTCAACAAAATCTTTTCATAGTGCTCATGAGGTCGACACTATTTGCATAATTATGCTATGATGTTATTTGCCTTTTCCCCGCTGCTTGATATTTTCTTTGTTATGGTACCAAAGCTGGTTAACGTACTAACACCTCAGTGTGAATGAGAGGTGAGAAAAGCAAATTTTATTTAAAAAATTATTGAATAGCTAAATAAATGGAGGTTAATAAATATGCCCCTAAAAGGAAGAATTCCAAATAGTTTTGTAGTTCACTCTTCAGGATATAAAGCCTAACTTCCCACTCTCTAAGCACAGACTGCAGTATAGTGATTTCTTTCCAAACAGTAGAAGGTAAAAAGCATTTTTTTAAAAGGAAATTTACTGTTGAGAAATGTGACAAATACCATGTCATCCAAGTAATCAAGATCAATATCAGCAGTGATATATCATATTGATAGCATATACCCGTCATATGATGTGATAAAAATGCCACTTTATCTCCCCAAACACATAATGCTATTTGAATCATGAGAAAAATACCAGACAACTTCTGACTGAGAAACATTCTTCAAAATACTTAAGCAGAACTCCTCAGAAATGTTCAGATAATCAAAAACAAGCATATTCTGAGAATCTGTGACAGCCAGAAAGAGCCCAAAAAGTGACAGTGACTAAATGTAATATGATAACTTAGAACAGAGGTATTTGTAAAAACTAAAGAAATTTGGATAAAATATGAAGCTTAGTTAATGTTAATGGGTCAATAGTTGTGATAAATATTTACAAAGTGAAAATAATAGGAAAATTAGCTGTGGAATATACAACAATTCTTTGCATAATATAAGGCTCTAATATAAAATCTGAACATCTAAAACTACTCTTAAAATGTTTCTTTTTAATATATGATGTCAAATCATTAGACCATAAATTTGGAAAAAAATTTCACTGACTAATATTCTTGATGAAGCCATAAAAATGGTTAATTCTACTAAATCTTGACCATTAGGTATTTAAACAGGATGTAAGAAGATGCATTTAAATGGGACACAAAAAGAAATACAGTTAAATGGGACATAAGAAGAAATCACATCTGCCTACTGAAGTACCACCTCCAAGAAAAACTTTTTTATTTGAGCATGAGAAAATACTAGCAAACTATGCTTATTTGTAATTGGATAATTGCCAATTTGCTAAAAAATATAAAAAGTGATCTTGTCATATTAAAAAAAATTAGACAGTGTATTTTACCAATGACCTTTTTTACAATGATTTTTTAAACAAAAGAACCTTAAGTTTTTAAACCTTGCATTTTTTGTTTGTTTGTTTGTTTTTCTAAGACAGAGCCTCAAGCTACGCCCTGGATAGAGTGCTGTGGCATCACAACTCACAGCAACCTCCAATTCCTGGGCTCAAGCAAGACTCTTGTCTCCGCCTCCCAAGTAGCTGGGACTAAAAAGTGTCACATTTGTAAGATCTGCATAATGCAGTAAAATATATATATTTCCAAATGAGTCATATTTTTGTCATACAAATAATGAAACAGCAAAAAATCTATTCAGTGTACAAGTTTACATAGTAAATTTTAACATAGTAAAGTTTTAAAAAAGCTACTTGGTATGGTTCAGACGTCAAAATCCAAATAATCTTTAAAATTTTCCCCTCGTCTCATTTTGATTTAGTGTCAAAAAATTACATCTACAATAACTTCAAAATGCTATTCAAAGTATTTCTTCCTTTTCTAGCTACATATGTATGGGAGGCCAAAATGTTTCTACATACTTTACAAAACAACATGTAGCAATACACTAAATGGGGGATCAGATATGAGAACATAACAGTCTTCTGTTAAGCAAGACATTGAAAAAATTTACAAAAACATAATTTCAGTCCTCTCATCACTAAGGATGAAATCTAGTTATTTTTCATAAAAGATGTAATATGTATTTAACCAATTTTATTTTATGCTCATTTTTATGTTAGGGATTAATAAAGTTGTTTTTATTACTGATAAAATTAATATGACTACATATGATGGAGCAAAAGATACTTGGAAACTTTAATATTCTTTAAGAGTGTAAAAGTTTCTTGAAACCAAATAGTTTGAGAACTAGAAGAGTAAGTGATGAGAGTTATGTGAAAATGATCAGATATTTTATATTACTGAGAAATTATTGTTAAAATAATTTAATGGGAGTAATGTGATATGAAAATGGATTTTAATTTTTGAGCCCCCAATCATTTAGGGAAAGATCATGAAATATTGAGACAAAATTATTTGCTTTCTGGAATTTGGTTGAAAATAATATGAAAGAGGTTGATTTGCGCAGTAGATAGCACATAGATGAATCAAAGCTATTGATAGGCTTCTAAGTATTGGGTGATGTAAGCTTGGAGTTTTATTGTCCTTACTTTTGATTTCTTTTTTCTTCTTTTTAACTTCAAAACTGTATGGAGGTACAAATATTTTTGGTTACATGGATTACTTTTGTAATGCTTAGTTTGGGACTTTAAGTGTTCCATCATCCTAATAGTGTTCATGAACCTATCAGGTAGATTTTCACCCTCCCTCTTCCCCATCCACCTCTTGGTTTTTACTGAGTTTTACTTCCCTCTGTGCACCTGTTCACTGATTCGTTCCAATTTAATAGATGTGATGTTTGTTATCCCATTATTTAGATACTTAATTTAGTATAATGTTCTCCAGTTTCAACCAAATGATTGCAAAAGGCATTGATTCATCCTTTTTAGGGATGAGTAGTATTCCATGATATGTATATGCCACATTTTGTTAATGCACTCATGAATTGATGAGCACGTGGCTTGATACTACAACTTTGCAATTGTGAATTATGCTACAATATAACATTTGCTTGTGGGCATCTTTTTAGTAAAGTGACTTTTTTACCTTGGGTAAATACATAGTAATCCGATCGCTAGATCAAATGGTAAGTCTATTTTTAGTTCTTCTTCTTTTTTTTTTTTTTGTAGAGACAGAGTTTCACTTTATTGCCCTCAGTAGAGTGCCGTGGCGTCACACCTCACAGCAACCTCTAACTCCTGGGCTTAGGTGATTATCTTGCCTCAGCCTCCCAAGTAGCTGGGACTACAGGCATCTGTCACAACGCCCGGCTACTTTTTGTTTTGCAGTTTGGCCGAGGCTGGGTTTGAACCCGCCACCTTTGGTATACGGGGCCGGCGCCCTACTTACTGAGCCACGGGTGCCACCCAACTTTTAGTTCTTTGAGGAGTCTCCATACTGTTTTCCAGAGAGGCTGTGCTAGTTTGCAGTGCCACCAATAGTGTATAAGCTTTCCTTTCTCTATCCATCCACACCAGTACCTATTATTTTCAGACTTTTTTAAATAAAAGCCATTCTTAAAGGGTAAGTTGATATCTCATTGAGGTTTTAATTTGTTTTCCCTGATGATTAGTGATGTTGAGTATTTTTTACATTTATTGCCCACTTAGCTCTTCTTTTGAAAAGTATTTGTCCTTGTCTTTTAGCAAACTTTTAATGGAGTTCTTTTGTTTTTTCTTGCTGATTTGTTTGAGTTCTTTGTAGATTCTAGTTATCAGAACTTTGTCAGATTCATAGCTTGTGAGTACCTTCTACTATTCTGTAGTTTGTCTATTTGCTCCGTTGATTTTTTCCTTAGCTCTGGAGAAGCTTTGTAATTCAATCAAGTTCCAATTATTTAGTTTTGTTGTTGAAATTGCCATTGGATCTTAATCATAAATTAGTTTCCTAAGCTAAAATCTAGAAGCATTTTTCCTACATTTTCTTCTAGAATTCTTACAGTTTTATGCCTTATATTTCAATATTTTATCAATCTTGAATTAATTTTAGTGAACAGTGAGAGATACAGATCCGGTTTCATTCTTCTGATACCCAGGTTTCCTAGTACCTAGAATCCATGAGGTAGAATCCATAAGGCACCTATGAAGCCCATCTTTACATTTGCATAACAAAACGTTAGACCTTTGTTTTTATGCCTCAACAAACTATTCCTCTCAGACTCTGATTATTTCTGCTTGTTATTGCCTCATAGATTCCATTATGGTTGTGTTAATTTATGTTTTCTTCCTTGATGTCTAGTATGTAGTGTGGTTCTGTACATATATTTAAGTATCTGATGAATGTGAAATAAATTGTCTTCTTCTTCCCTGCATTGCAGTGTCTGTCCCCTTCTGCCTCACTGGCTGCATAGCCATTTCTCAATCACATCTTACACCCAAAATCTTGAGAGAGAAACTTCTTGGCTTGCTAGCTAAAACACAATTTTTTACATATTGTGAAAAATTTTCGGCTGAGCACCTGTAGCTCAGTGGCTAGAGCGCTGGCCCTGTGCACCAGTGGTAGCAGATCTGAACCCGGACCAGGCCTGCTTACCAAAAAAAAAAAAAAAAAAAAGGCACAGCGCTTGTGGGTCAATGGGCTAAGGTGCCAGCCACGTACACCTACCTGAGCTGGCGGGTATCAATCCAGCCTGGGCCCGCCAAACAACAATGATGGCTGCAACCAAAAAATGGCCAGGCGTTGTGGCCGGGCATTGTGGCCTGTAGTCCCAGCTACTTGAGAGGTAGACGCAGGAGACTCACTCGAGCCCAGGAATTGCAGGTTGCTGTGAGCTGTGATGCCACAGCACTCTATCCAGGGTGACAGCTTGAGGCTCTGTCTCAAAATAAAAAACTAAGGAATTTTCATTTCTAAGCACACTAGACAATGCAAGTTACTTTCCAATAAATTGACCATACCTGGTCTAATTAGTTGTGGGCCGTGATGGCAGAGTGATTCATATACCAAAATTGTCTCAAAATTAAACTGTGATTTGACAAAGGTACTGGGTCTTCTAAAGATATTCTGCGTAATATGAAAAACCTTTGTTTATCATTAGCGCATACTGGATTTAAGCTTGGTATTTATTCAGGCAAATGGTGACACCAATGTGTTCTGGATCCACAGGAAATCTTTCTAACTCCAAGATGTGATGACTTAGTTTATTTCAACAAGTCTTTTCTATTCTATAAGTCAAGATGTGGTTTAACATGAAAATATCCCAAGGAGCAGCTAAGTAGTAATTATATTAAAGAACAAATGTTTGATATTTGATTCTTTCCTGAAAGTATATTTGACCAAGAGAAAGAGTGGTAAATGGTCCTAGAAAATTAAAAATATGAAAAAAATGGAAAAAGTTTGAAAGATAAGAGATATAAAATTAACTTCACATTCTGACCCATAAAATAAAAACTTTTCCAAAGAATAAAGATGATAGAAGTGTATAAATATTACAATATCTCAGACAAAGATGCTCTCTTCAGCATTCTGTTCATTTAGCTGTATATACATAGCCAGTTCTGATAACATTTAGATTTAGTACTATAAAGTACCTTATGAAAAAAGTAATATTCTGCTATTACTGACTGCAGGCCCCATCATTGAAAACTCCTATGGACAAAACAGCATCATCATTTATCAAGAGCTTGCTATCTCCTGGACTTCATCTTCAGCATTGTCAGCAACACAGAGCACATCATCAGTCTTCCTTTTTTTTTTTTTTTCTATTTTTGTAAAGTGGGCTCAGTAATATTTTTGAATGCAAAGGGTTACTTTCTTATTCAGCTGTGATATACACACAAAGAACATTTGTTAGCGGCTCAGACATAGCATTTTGGAATGGATGTTGGTTATTAGATCTTATTTAGATTGTGCTTTTTGTTAGTTCTTTGGTTTGATAAGCATGAAGTTTCTATTACTGTGTGGTAATAAAGTGGTTATATTAGTTTACTAGGGATGTCAATACAAAATGCTGCAGATTGGGTGGCTTAAATAACTGAAATATATTTTCTCGCAGTTCTGGAAGGTGGAAATCTGAGGTTTGGTTTGCTTTCTCCCGAGAACTTTTTCCTTCACTTGCAGGTAATGACTTTCTCGGCGTCCTGACTATACTTTCCTGACCACGAGGACATCTCTTGTGTGTCTCGGTGCATCAAAATCTCTTCTTCTTATAAGGATGTTAACCCCATTGCATTAGTGTCAGACCACCCTAATTGTTTTGATTTAATTCAGTCCTCTCTCAATGGCACTATCTCTAAATGAAGCCACATTTTTTTAGGTCCTGGAAATTAGGGCTTCAATGTATAAATCTCTTATAGGGGGACAGAATTCTGCCCATTACCATGTTAATATCAAGGACTACAACTACAAGTAAAACAAATATAGTTGCAGTCACACGGTGTTTACATTTTGAAGGAAGAAAGGCTATAATATGTAGATAAATGTACGAAAATAACTGTGATAAAAATTAGTACCTAGGTAAGCAAGAACAAAATGTTATATGCTTCAGTGGAGAGGTTAGTTGATGCCTCTCCAAGGAAATGATATCCTATTTAGATAATGAGGTAACATAGCTCTTCAATAAACCAGAAAAATCATTGCTATCAAGTACAACAGTATCACATGAAAAGGCCCCATGACTAGAAAAACCTGTGTGTGTTCAAGGACATTATCGTAGACTCATGTTGCCAAAATAAGGGGAGAGCTATAAGTCTGTAAAGACTGACAAAATCGCAGGATATTGTAAGTCACAGCAAAGTGTTATGATTTAAGTTTCAAAAAAAAAATCTTAGAAGTATTTAAACAATGGGAATAACATGATTGATCTATGTTTTAAAAATTTCACTTAGAACTCTTTAGTATAAATGGATTAAGGCATAAAAGAAAAAGACAATGAAAGGATTTTATAATATTTTACCAATGATGAGAGATTAGGCATAGAATGTAGTGGCAGAAAGAAAAACAGTGGATAGAATTGGAACATATTTTATGGGAAGATAAGTGTGCTTTTACAGTTGGCCATTGTTCCCTGTCAATCCTGTAAAGGACCTAAGATTTTTTTTTTTGTACCCTCAAACCAAAATTTAACTGTCACAGTTTCCTTGATGCTGATAGAAGAAGCATGAAACCTAGGTCGGATATGAAAGGTGGAATCACTGCCAACTGTGAGTATCCAGTGTTAGAATACTCTTGTATTCTGATTCTTCTATTCCCTGAGTTCTAGTTCTTACTAGGGTGACAGGAAGAAGGCCAGGTGATACTTGGACAAGAAATAGGAGTGTTACAGGAAAGGATGTCTGTGCTCAGGGAACTCAATAATTTGCCAAAGGGCAGAAGTACACCTGCCTTTGGCTCTGGTAGGCAACACCATGCATATGGGTAAACACTATAGTGTTCGGCAGCCTGTGGTTTTCTCCAGGGGAGACATTATTTCTGTCTTTAAAGGCATTCATCATGTAAGCACCTTGGAAAAGATAGCCCAGAACACAGGGCAGTCAGTACGACTGTTCACAAGGTGACTCCTGACAATATCTGACCCTCTTTTCTACATTGTTTTGGCTTAAGAGGAATTTTGTTGTGAGTGCACTGTTCCATCAGGCAATCTGATCAATCCAAGACAGTCTGAAGCCAAATCTGTTTCATTCGTCTCATGCAGCATTTAATTAGGGCTGCTGCGCCTATTGGTAGAACTTCAGGCATCAGGATGAGACCAACCTGTAGTATTCAATTCAACCAAACCTGCCAGGGTCTCAGACAGAAAAAAATAGAAGTAAAAAACAAACAAAAAATGCCACTTTTTTGTTTTTTTTCTCAAATTTTTGTATTGATGCTTTTACTTTCCTTAAGCATTAATTGAAGTAGAGCAGTATCTATAAGCAATTGCTTGTACTTTAACACTGCTTGCAAAGAGATGTCTGTGGCATTTCCATCCAGCCATCTCACAGTTTTCCAGTGAGTAGAGGTTGACCCAAATGCCTTGGATAGGCTCAAATGGAGGCATTGATGACTTCAGTAAAAGTGTCACTACCTTCTCTAATTGAATTACTACAATTGCAGTGTCTTCAGGGACCTTAGTAAGGAAGCTCCCCAGAATAATCAGGATGGTAACACTTTGGATAGATCTCTGCAGTTAAGTTAAGCCCTTGAAAATCCTTAGTGATGATCCTTAATGTGTAACCACTGTGTTTTCAGGAGACACATGTCTGGTGTCACATACAAAGTATTGTCAAGCATGCACATCGTAGCTCTCTAGCATGTTTAGAATTTCTGAGAATGGCTGAGTAGGATCTTTACCGGTTAATTACTTCAACTTGGCCTTTTGATTGACTTGAATGCCTAAGGGATCTCCTGTTTATTTCAAATAAATTAATTTAATCCTTGTTTTCAGATAGACTTCTGAGAAATATCAGTACAAACTATATGCTTTGTCCATGCCATTGATCTCATAGAATGACTGAACTATGGATCAGAGAATGAGGATTGAGATGTTTGGGGTGGTGACAGGTGATTTGCGAAAGTTGTACAGGAGTTAGGGCCATGCTGGGCATTTTCTGATAGACTTTTTAGAAAAATTAAGGGCAATACCAATAAAATTATGGTCTGACCCTTCTGACAGTCAGTGGCAAATCCAACAGCTAGTTGAATTTAAGGCAATTGCAACAGCCCAGGAGACCTCTCCCTAAACATTTCCTTTACAAAGATGGCTTTGGGGGTGATTTTCAAAGAGAAAAAAACCATGAATGCCTCTTCATTCCCAACAGTTCCTTGGTTTTAAAATATTCCCTCCATAGTATGGTGGGGTTTTGTTCACACCTCAAGAGGAATAAGGAAATTTTCATAAATTTACAAGTGACTATTGTGCCCCCACTTTGGCGTGTGTGGGCTACTATAGGAAGAATGAGAGAGTGGCGTACTCAAGCAAGTGTTCGTTATACTTCGGATCTAGGACCACACCAGTTCAAAAAGAAAAATCAGAAGTTTGAAGACAACTTAAGTGTGAGTCTGCTCCACCTCCTTTGGGAAGATACTGCCTGAAGGTATACTAACTCACCAGAATAGTATAGAGCTGCAGATAGGTGAAAGAAAGGAGCATTATGCCCTGCAATCCAAGGAAGAATCCCACATTTTTCAATAGTTTTATGTAGAAGGGCTTCTATCAATATCATCCTCAGAGTGACCTGGTGTGTGGCTGTGAATGAAAGACACCTTACAGGGAACATACATTCAGTATGTTTGTTTCCTTGATAATTTTCATAGCAATGGCAGCAATGGCATCCATGGAGATTATCTTATAAGAGATATATATAGTTAGGTTAATAGTCATTTCTAATTCAAGTGATAATTATATTTTAAAACACTGCACAGCATTTTTTCTATTCATGTGAAGGGTTATATCACCTCAGGTGAAGGTCTTGGGAAACTTCATAACATTTTCACATCTTGAGGAAATAGGTCATGGGCAAAGGAGTTCCTTGAGAAATGGGTCATGGAAGTAACCTGTGTTAGCATAAAATATAAATCCACATCTAATGATATTTGCTGAGTGAATGATTTCATACTCCACCTCATTGTGATTAAGACAGTAAAGAGGCTCTCCCTGAATTTTAAGCCAAATGTAAAACATACCTCATGTGCAGTTAAAAGAATAAATGTTTATTAATTTTGAAGAAGACACTTAATATGCACATACAGATTCAAGGACAAACACTATCATACTTTTGATCATTTTATGGATGAAATTCTGACGTCCAAGTAGGATAATGGACTACCAAATAGTCTATGTCATATCCTATAAGGTAAGTTGTAATATTAATAAGTACTGGCATGTTTAATAGGAAAAATAAGTAATATTATTAAGTAATCAATTATACAACTATTTATTGTCCTTGGTTGTATTCACATGTAAAAACTTAACTTTCCAGGGGAAGAGAGAACATAACATCCTCTATGTTATATGTCAGGATTCTCTGATAATTCTTTGGTCATCTTTTATGTCTTATTCCTATTATATTTCAACACATAAATCCTATAGGACATAGTAGGCCTCAGAAAATGGAATGGATGGGTAAAGCAAATATACTTTCACCCTTGTCTTTCGTTTTACTAAAGCAAATATAGTAGGGAATTAATTATGTGAGAGGCTAACCTTCAAATGAGCTGTGTTATTTCAAAACACATCATTTTGGTCTTCAGAAACAAAAATAAATAATATAACTCGTCTGACATTAAAATCTATATAAAATAATCTACAAGGGTAACTTTAAAGGAAAAGCAAAATATATATTGTCCCAAAGCTGTCAATCACACAAAAAGAAGAAAAGGGAAAGTAAATGAAATGAAGAATAAGATATTAAAACAAAAGAGAGTTGGTGTGAATCTAGGGAAAAGGGAAAAAGAATGCCTATAAAATATATTAAGCATTGTGATAAAGGAAGGAAATGCCTGCCTGTGGACAGGGATATGTGAGGGATTAGTAACATGAAAAGGAAGTGCTATGAGAGGAGATTGGGCAAGAAATATTGTGCTGTACCATGACTGCTCTGATAGTCATTCCAGAAAAAGAGTTCCAAAATTGTTTTGAAGGGTGGACTAGATATTGGTGTCAGTACCCAGCTTCCCAAGAGGAGAACTTTGAAGGCGACCATAGTGATATTCAACGATGAGGTATGTAGCACCTTTTCTTAGATAAATTTCTGATCTTAATTGTTCAATCTCATATTTCTTGACCAATGTTCTCACTCTCTGGAATGGACATCGGAGCTGTCCTCAGAGAAGGTCTAACAATTAAGTTCTCAAACTCATCCCAGGTAAAGTGATTCCAAGGGTGGACGGGGCACTGGCATCAGAGCATAACTTCCCAAGGAGGGGACTTCACAAGTGATTATAGTGTAGAGTCATTCAGCAAAAGGCATGTAGCATGTTTTCTAGGATGGGTTCACAAACTTAATTGTCTGACCTTGTAGCACAGAGTAGATGGTATAAGTAAATAAAAGAAAAAGGTAAATGCTAAAGTAATTGTTTGCTAGGGAACTGTTATTCTTTGACATGCATCTGATCATTGTCTATATCCTTTAATTAAAAAAAAAACTATAAAATTAACTGTGAATTCCTCATTACAACCTACTGGTTACTCTTGGTCTGTAACCTCAGTCTGTTTACAATGTATCTTTGTACCTATTGATTTCTCTCTGCCGAAGACCTTTGTTACCTTTTACACTTGGAAAACTTGTAATCCAATTGTACAATCAGTTTCAGGGAAAAGTCCTCAAATTCCTTTAAGCACAGTTAATTGTTTCTTTCTTGTGCCCCTGGCAAAAGTTTGAGCTGTTATTCCACTAAACTTAGGGCCCTATATGTATTTGCATTTCTCCTTCAACCCTTACAGCAGGCCAGAGATCATTAATACTTCATCTTTCTACTGTAGCACAAGCAATAATTAAATAAAAATGATCAAATGAAATTTGTATTTATGGATCATTAGTGCAGGGAGAAATAAATAGGTTATAAGCAGAGCAGGAGAACTTTAGAGAACCAAACAGATTTGGAACAGTAGAATGAACTACTGTAGTTTTCTCTGGTATTTTGTGGTGGAATACCAAGAAATAGAGGAAGAGACACCTCTATCCCCCACCCAGGTCTACGTATGTCCTAGAGAATTTCATGGCAGAAATAGGATTTGGGTTACACACAAGCATATCAGAGCCAGCAGCTGAGTTTGTGGTTCTCCCTGCTGGGCTTTTACTGATTTACTTTTTTTTTTAAATCACTGACTTCCTATATATATTAAAGAACACCTGCCACTAAATTTACCTCTGCAAGTATTTAAGATTCCTGAGCTATGAGTCCCCAATCCATAATCCTAATTTTTTTTATTTCTAGGAATTATTGAGTATATTATGCATTACTATTGTCATGTTACATACTTAACGGTGTAGATATTCTGTTGATGAAGATTCACTGGAAGTGTAAAATCTTAATCAACTTCCAGTAACAATGCCTTTAGTATATTTAAGCTAAATTTCTTGTTTTCATACAAAAATTTGCATAGCACCTATGGACTTCATTAGGTCTATTAAAAGTATATTCCATTCACCTCTTTTTTGGCATGTGGGTGATAGAGCTGGGCTTTCTCATTGATATTAAGAATGACTACTTGACTTTCTTAGCAAATGAAATGAAAGCTGCTGGTCACTGCACCTGGAAGCCTTTAAAGGCTATTGTGGGGCTTGCCAGCTTCCTTTACAGAGGATACATCAGCCTGGGTCCCTAATAATAATGAAGTAAAGTGGCCCGGAACAACTAGGCCCCCATACACTTAAAACTAGAATGGATCTAAATCATGACCGAAAAATAAACCTTTATTGTATGAAGTTACTGTACATTTTTAGCTTTTTATCCTTGCAATTTACCAGGGTTATCTCAATCCACACAGTACCAAATATTAAAGTGAAAAATAGTCCCTCTATTTCTGTTACACTCCATTTCTTTATCATAATCAAATATTATCATGAGGAGTAAACGAGGTTAACAGTCCCTAGGAATTTGAGTGACTGTTAGTTTTTATTCATTCTGCTTCCTTCCAATCATGAGTAAACATTATTTTTATCAAGGGAAAAATAATTGACTCTGCACAGCATTGAGAGTATTAGTTTTATAACACTTTCAGGGGTGAATTAAGTAAGTTTATAAGCTTCTTTTGCTTATATGTATTATTGAAATTATCCCCTCAAGCATTCCCATGATTTTAGGTAGCAGATGTGCAAATGCAAAATGAAATGCTTTGTACTGTCACTGGGCTCTATTCAGTTTCCCTAGAGCTGTTCCCAGTAGTCCCCGTCCTGAGTAGTCAAAATATTCACTTTATTTGATTTTGCCACTGATATTAGTGGAAAGATAAATAATGTAAGCATTCATAAAAATTTAAAAAATGAGAATTCCTGAACATAACACAGTTTGAGAAAATAAAGGTTAACAGAGAAATCGTTTCGACTTTTATGATAGCAACTTTTTGTTTTTTAGATTCCACCTTCGAGTGAGATCTTGCTGTTTGTCTTTCTGTGCTGACGTATTTCACTTAATGTCCAACTTTATCCATGTTGCCATAAGTTGCATAAACAAAGATTAGAATGGTGGTCATTGCACAAGTGGGGAGGGGAGAGAAAAAGGGGTTCTGGGAGAGATTAGTCAATGTGCTCAAAGTTACTGTTCTACGGGAGTAAATTGTGAGGTTCTGTTACTGCGTAGCAAATTACAATGCACTGTGTATTACAATGTGTATTTTAAGGCAGAAAGTTTTGAAAGTTGTTATTACAAAGAAATGATAAACACTTAAAGTGATGATTACCCCTCCATAATATATTTGCATGCATTGAAACATTGCTTTGTCCCCTATGAATAGAAAGAAAACAATGATTAATAATCAATAGCTTCTTCAATGATCCGTGACTAAGGAGACTTACAGTACATGACTGGGCTCTTCTTCAAAAAGTCATCACCAGTATCTTGTGATGCCAACATAAAAGGCAACGTGTGTTCCCTGGAGGTGAAAGTCTAGTAAAGATGACTTTGTTTACCCAATATCTTTTGAGTGAAAAAAATCATACTCCCCAAATTTGTCTATTCCTAAAACAAATGTATACTTCTATAATGTTTATTTAAAACATATGTACCATTCAAAGCCCAATTTCAATATTCTGACCAAAAATGTTTTATGCTGAGAGAAAAAAAATACATTTTCCTTTTTGGCATTTCTTTACATTTCTAACACATAGACGTACACACACACTTGTGTATTTGAAAAAAATATGTATATTATAGAGCTCCTGAATCACCCTCACTCTGACACTTTTATAGATATAGGAACATAACCATGTACTAGTAAATGAGAAGGTAGATTTTCTTATTCATCAGTTTTTCTTATTAGTCTATTTTTACCCATGCATTTGCAAAGAAGCAGAAGAGAATTGTGAAAGAAATATTAATTTACCTCTTCCTTTAAGACTACAATTAAGTCATGCATTGAGGTGGCTCTGCCTATGGTTAAGTTACAGAATTTGAGGATCACCATAGACAATTCACAGTGAGCTCCAGAGCAGAGAGAAATTCGTGCCTCTGACCTACATAGGGGTCAAAAATCCATGAGCTCATTGGTTCTAGATTTATAGGTAGCTGGTGACCGAGTGTGTTTTACATCTGGCATTCTGAATGTAGTCTTCTTACTCTTCTTATTCCTTAAAGAGTTTGTGTACAGAAGTTATGTAAGACATTTAATGCTTGGAGTTCAAGCTAATATGATGTGCTTTACCTTGGTCAAGTCTAGTTGAAGTAAAGGTTGGCATAGCTGTGATCTGGAAGCATTTGGGGAGCAAGTGTAATGTCAGAAATGACCAGCATAGACAACTCAACTCTGCCTCATCTCTGTGGCTTCCCCAGATTTAAGCAAGCTGCAGTGTTCAGCTTCCCCACTAATGACCGCAAAGTGTCGGGAATCAGAACAGCTAAAAGGAAATTCTGTGTTGAAGGCTCTTTTCTCATAGGGCATCCAGGACTTTGATTTTTGTTGGGCACAAGAGCTAGGTCACTGTAAATTTAGGATTACTTGAGTATCTGAGGAAAGTCAATTTTGAAGAGTTGATTCCAGAAACATTCCAAGAGATAGTCAGGTGTCGTGGCAGGCACCTGTGGTCACAGCTACTCCGGAGGCTGAAGCAAGAGATCCACTTAAGCCAGAGATTTTGAGGTTGCTGTGAGCTGTGATGCCGCCACACTCTACCAAGTGTGACACAGTGAGACTCTGTCTCAAAAAATAAAAAATAAATAAAAAATTCCAAGAGAAAAAATTTCAGTCATGGAAAGTTAAACTTATTAGACAAAGTGTCTGCTATAAGGGTTGATAACATTGTACAAAGTCTTAGGAGTATTGCAGAAGGGTTTGGTCAAGGAATCTTGTTTATGAGGTTTTGGTTTCAAGACTCTAGCGATTAAAGGCAGGATTGGAAAAGTGATTGTGTTGGGTAAAGATTGTGACATTAACCATTTAAGATAATTGGACAATGTAATGTAGGAATTGTGAAGTGAATCTCAATACATAAACTATTGTCTAATAAGCAAGCTCCACACTTATATAAACAACATACTATCGATCGGATGGTGTTTGTTCAAAGAGGCAAACTATATTCTCAGACAATTGTTCTTTAGGATTTCCCTGTTCCCTATAGGAACACTTACATTTTTCATTGTTTTACAGCCTCAATGTTGTGTTTTGGTTTTAAAGAAATTAACAATTACAGGAGCCTCTATTTTCTCTCCCAGTGCTTAAGCTCCATGAACAAAAGTGATCGCAATTCTCAAAACTCTTTTTTCTTCTGCTTTTACTTTCATTTTTAATTTCTTACATCTGAAAAAAAGTATTTCTGCTTTGAGTTGTGGCCAGTGGGGTGTTGTTTGATTTAACTTATGCAAGCTTGTGAGAAAGTCTATTATTAACATCTCTTGAACCGTCTTTGTTCAATGCAGTCATGTAGTTAACTTGACCTCGGCCACAGCGAGAGTATTCACACCGTGGAAAATGTCAAGCAACTCCAAATCAGAGCTTTTAGTTTTTCAAGGAGACAGTTAATCACTGAGGAAGGTATCACTTTTCATGGGGCAATGTGTAATATCCTCACCTCCATGCCCACTCTTCATGTGGGAAGAGTGTAGCTGTTGACTATGGTTGGAAAAAAGGAATGTTTCTGGAGAATCCCATGATTTTTTGAGGCAAGCTCTTTATCACAGTATAGACTGTATAGGCAAGTCTTCATTCTACTCTAGAACCAAAGAATGAGGCAATGAATATAATCAAAACTAATTTCTAATATTTAAATAAACCACTTTATTATTGACACTCAAGGGGAAAGTAGGCTTCTTGTTCGGTTTAACTTATTTTGTATGTGGATAGTCTATATTTTAATTTATGATGTAAATAAGGTTGGAAAGATTATTAGAAAGCTTTTTAGGGTGGTGGAAATACATATCTGATGCTACAAACACGTTGACTAGAAAAATGGATTTGGGGTAGAATATACTTTGGGTACAGTTTTAAATAGTGTTAAAAATCTTTGCAATAATTTTTATTCCACTAGATTCAGAGAAAGATAACATTGAGGTCTAGCACATAATCTAGAATTTGATGTGAACATTTAGATCAAGAGTTTTTAAATATTTATATTGTTAAGAAACACCCGGATTCTCAACCTTCCCCTATAGTTTCTTACTGACTTTGGAGCCCAAAGTCTTTATGGGCATGACAAGCAGACCAAGTAATTCCTATAATCTGGTAAATTTAGGAAGTACTGGCACAGACTTGCCAGCAGTTTTTTGATGTTACTGCTTCCCCTGGTGGAATTTATTAACTAGTTGCATTTTTTCCATTCTCCATTAGGATAACGAAAGGGAAAATGGTACAAATAATCCCAAATATATTTCCTTCCTTCCTTCCTTCCTTCCTTCCTTCCTTCCTTCCTTCCTTCCTTCCTTCCTTCCTTTCCTTCTTTCTTTCTTTCTACTGGCAGGATCAACCAGGTAGAGAAATCCAAAGCATTTTTGTTGTTGTTGTTGGACAGAGTTTCACTTTTTCACCCTCAGTAGAGTGCAATGGTGTCATAGCTCATAGCAACCTCAAACTTTTGGGCTCAAGTGCAACTCTTGCCTCAGCCTTCCAAGTACCTGGGACTACAGGCACCTGCCACAATGCCAGGCTATTTTTAGAGATGGGGTTTCACTCTTTCTCAGGCTGGTGTTGAACTGAGTTCAAGAAATCCACCCCCCTCGGCCTCCTAGAGTGCTAGGATTATTAGCCTGAGCCACTGTGCCCAGACTCAAATGCATTTTTAAATAAAAATAAAGAATTTGGAGTTCAAAAAAAGCTGAGCAGAGGCTACTACTGCCTCTTATCCCACTAGTTGTGCTAGTTTGTGAGCTTTCTTAGGATAGATGTAAACAAAAATTTCTTATATTATCATTTTTGGGAAACACTAAGATGATGAACAAATCCCAAGCTTTAAAGTGTATTTGACTTATTTTTTTGTAAAAAAAGGTTTTTAAACCCTTAGGGTAATGATCAATGCTATAAATGACATTTGCCACACACACACATACCTTTTTTTTTCAGTTCTTCAATGCATTTTATTTTTGACTGATTCCTATTTTTTAAGTGTTTCTATGATAAGAAATACACACCACCTCTACTTTCCAATGAGTTCCTACATTTGTGATATTGATTCATTTAATAATTTACATATTTCCATATTAGAATGATTAATCATCTACTTACTCTAAAGTTGCAATTAGTAAGTAGTTCAGGTGTTTAAAGACTGAGACTGCAGTAAAGTAGGTCTAGTGATGGAAACTTTTGCATCAGGCTTGAGTAATAGGTGATTATTTGTACCTGTCATTGTTGTTTTAAATTTAAGCCTGAAACTCCTGAGCATTATATAAATACAAAGGATTATTATTAATTTATACAACCTCCTTCTACCAAAAAGAGGTAACCGTCAAATTACCTTCCAAGTTAACGATGCGTATTTCATGTGCATGTCAGTCTCACTAATATCCAATTAAATATATTTCTCATCCATCTAATCTCTAATATATGCTGTGCTTTGTGCAAACACAGCATAGAGGGATATTTATTGTCAAGTTACTAGAGATCAGTTAGCCAGCTGTGATACAGAGATGTTTTCCATTTGTTATCAACACACACTGGAACACATCAGGTGCAAAATCCATAATTTAAAGCTCAAGAGTGATTTCAGATAGACATCCATCATACGCATTTAATTGCCAGTTAAATATTACATTTTCATAAAGATTAATTATTAATAAGAGGAAAAAAAACACAAATTGCAGCCACCAGGAAATTATCTTACATTAGTAAAACACATTAATGTTGAGCTCTCAATTTTTCAATGATGAAAAATGAATTTTATGAAATAAAATTATCAGGAACAAATTAATAGCATGCAATGGTGTTTATATATCTCATGGATGTAATGAATTCGTATTTAAGGTGATGATTTTAGGGCTTTAAGAAATAAAGATTTTTATCTTTAAAGTTTTGATTTACAGAAATATGTTTAAGTGAAGGAGTTCCCACATATCTTGCCCTTTGCTTCCCTATTATTTTCATCTTATATTATTTCGGTATGGTTGTCACAATGAATGAACAAATGTTGACATATTATAATCAAGTAAAGTCAACAATCTATTCATATCTCCTTAGTTTTTGCCTAACATCACTTTTCTATCCAGGATTCCTCCCAGGAAACTGCTTTCATGTATTCATCATGTCTCCATAGGTTTCTCTAGGCTGTAAGAGTTTCAAACTTCTCTTATTTTTGATAACTAAAGTTATTTTGAGAAGTACTGGTAAGCTTGAAAATGTCCCCCAGTTGGACTTCTTCTGGAATGTTTTTATTAGGATTATACTACAGCAATAGACTTTGGGGAGAAAGATCATAGGGGCAAAATGCTATTTTAATTTTTTTCATATAAAAGGATTTATAACCTAACCAGTCAAGAGTGAAATGTATATTAAAACAAGGTAATATGATTCTCATCAATCAGGTTACTAAAAAATTGAGTTGTTAATATATACTTTTTTTTTTTTTTTTTTAGAGACAGATTCTCACTTTTTCAACCTCAGTAGAGTGCAGTGGCATCACACAGCTCACAGCAACCTCCAACTCCTGGGCTTAGGTGATTCTCTTGCCTTAGCTTCCCGAGTAGCTGGGACTACAGGCACCCGCCACAACGCCCAGCTATTTTTGTTGTTGCGGTTGGCCAGGGCTGGTTTGAACTCGCCACCCTTGGTATACGGGGCTGGTGCCCTACCCACTGAACCACAGGCGCCACCCTAATATGTACTTTTGATGGAAGTATTGATTAGTATTACTTTTTTTGGAGGGCCAATTATATCTGAAAAATTTTAAATGCACCTGCCATTTAACAGAACATTTTCACTTCCAGGAACCAGATTGCCAGAAATCCATTTCATAAAGAATTGTTTGTGGGTGGTGGGTTTGAACCTGGCCCGGGCCAGCTAAATGACAAGGACAACTCCAACTAAAAAATAGCCAGGTGTCGTGGCGGCGCCTGTAGTCCCGGCTACTTGGGAGGCTGAGGCAAAAGAATAGCTTGAGCCCAAGAGTTGGAAGTTGCTGTGAGCTGCGATGCTGCAGCACTCTACCAAGGGCGACATAGTGAGACTCTATCTAAAAAAAAAAAAAAAGAATAGTTTGTGATAGTGAAAAGTGGAGACCAGACAACCTAAATGCTTTCAAAAGGAAATAATAATGTTAAACAACTTAGGAATACCCATCCTTTTAATATAAAATAGTGATCCTCTTTTAATATCAATATTTATCCACACTGTCTTGAAAAATAGACACAATATTTCAGGGCAGGGGCAGATCAATTATTGCTATAATAACCAAAAGTTCTTTGTCCCACTTCTAGCCTGTTCTGGAATGATAAAATGGAAGCCAAGTAGATATAATCAAACAATGACTAGATAGAATCTGTTCAGGTGTGAGCCTTCCGAATAATGAATCTGGGAGTTTATGCAGGACTCTGTTCAGGTGTGAGCCTTCCGAATAATGAATCTGGGAGTTTATGCAGGGCAGGAGCAGCTGCTGTCCACTTTTGTCCTGAGAAGGAAAGGAAGAAAAACTTTGCTTCCTAATGTAAACAAATTCTCCTCAGGACCTAGGGAAAGAAACTTGGGTTGTTATTTGGAATGTAGACAAATGTTTCCAGGGAGGACATCAAACAAGCATCTCTCAGTTTACAACCCTTAGGGTGTCTCCATAGTTTGGGAAAAATAAATTTATTACTCTTTCAAATGGGAGCAGATGGCTCCAAGTCTAACACCCTTGCATGTGCAGAGCAAATGGACTGGAAGAGATGGGGACATTCTCCAGCGGGCTGGTTTCCTTTGCTCAAGAAGCCAAGCTATGCAGAAACATGAAAACAGTCTCTTCCTGACAATAAGCATATTAATAAAACGTAGATTTATGATATTGGCACCCAGAGCAACAATAAATGAAAATTCAAATAACAGAACAATGTGTGAAATGTGATTGCACATGTGTGAAATTGATAAGACAAATCATTAACATGTATCTCTCGGAGAAGGATGAATGAATAGAGGGACTGTCAATTAACTATTTGTGTTTGTTATTGAATTCGGTAGCAATGGGGGTGTTAGACTAACAGGATATCTGTCATTAACCCATTCTAAAATCTTTTTTTTATTGTTATTTTTCCCAGTGACATTAGTTGGTTAGTAAGTTAGTAAATTTTGCTTTATCCAGGTCTCTCAGGGTCCCTGGTAATTTTTTTTTTTTTTTTTTTAGTTTTTTGAACCAGGTTATACTGATTGCATTTGTTATGTAAATTCTTTCTTATAATTGTATCCCTCCCTCAAAAGGTATGTCACACACCATGACCCCTCCAGCCCTCTCTCACCTTCCCTTACCCCGACCATGTACTAGGTCATTAATTTTTCTCATATTAGAATTGAGTACATGGGATTCTTGCTTCTCCATTCTTATGATGCTTTACTAAGAAGAATGTGTTCCACTTCCATCCAGGTTAATACAAAGGTTGTAAAGTCTCCATCTTTTTTAGTGGCTGAATAGTATTCCATGTTATACATAACCACAGTTTGTTAATCCATTCCTGGGTTGGTGGGCATTTAAGCTGTTTCCACATTTTTGCAATTGTAAATAATTGAGCTGCAGTAAATAGTCTAACACAAGTGTCCTTATGATAAAAAGGTTTTTTTCCTTCTGGGAAGATGCCCTGTAATGGGATTGCAGAATCAAATGGTTGGTCTAGTTTGAGTTCATGGAGGGTTCTCCATAGCTCCTTTCAAAAAGGCTGCATTGATTTAATTAAAAAACAAAAAAAAAGACTGCATTGATTTGCACTCCACCAGAGGTGTAGAAATGTTCCCTTCTCTCACATCCACGCCAACATCTGTAGTTTTGAGATCACCTGGCTGAAGAAGTTATTTGTCAGTTTTCTCTTCTGTAAAGTTACTTTCATCAATTTCTCCCACTGCTTTCTATATTCTATTCTTTGGAAGGAGTAAAGGGCATATTTCACATTTAAGGGGATCGAGTTGTGTTTTACTTCCTGGAGGGAAAATTATGAACATAATTTATTATCTTTAAATTTTTTTATGATGTATTTTTAATTATCATGGCTACATAATATTTATGTCTTGATAGGGTACATATGATGTTTTGATACAGACATACAATGTGAAGGGGAAAGATTAGTAGACACAAAGAATAATTAGCTAGAACTTCAGAATAACCAAAATATTCATGTAAAAACTGAAAAAAATGGTAGAATGAACAATATTTGATAACACAACAAAGTATCTATAATCAATGATAAATTAGGGACTATTTTAAAATAACTGAAAGAGGCTCAGTGCCTATGGCTGAACGGGTTAAGGTGCTAGCCATGTACACCTGAGCCGATGGGTTTGAATACAGCCCCGGTTGCCAAACATTGACTGCTGCAATCAAAAAATGGCCAAGCATTGTGGCGGGCGCCTGTAGTCCCAGCTACTTGGGAGGCGGAGGCAGGAGGGTTTTCTCACTTGAGCCCAGAAATTGGAGGTTGCTGTGAGCTGTGATGCCACAGCACTCTATCCAGAGTGACAGCTTGAGGGTCTGTCTTAAAAGAAAAAAAAAGAAAAGTAAAATAACTGAAAGAGTACAATTGGAATGTTTCTAACACAAAGAAATTGTATATGCCTGAGGCGAGGGAGACCTCAATTATCCTTATTTGATTAATTAACTTAAATTAATTTTAGTTCTGCACAAAAATGTCTATTCTTCACTATTTCTTTCTAGTAATTTATTTATATGAGCATTAATTCACGAATATCTATTTAAAACTTGGGGGCAATATTTTATCCTATAATTCCTTTACTAGGTATATACCCAGAAGACCAAAAATCACATTATAACAAAGACATCTGTACCAGAATGTTTATTGCAGCCCAATTCATAAGTCATGAAAGAAGTCCAAGTGCCTATCGACCCATGAATGGATTAATAAATTATGGTACATGTATACCATGGAATGCTATGCAGCCTTAAAGAAAAATTGAGACTTTACCTCTTTTATGTTTACATGGATGGAGCTGGAACATATTCTTCTAAGCAAAGTATCTCAAGAATGGAAGAAAAAGTATCCGATGTACTCGGCCCTACTATGAAGCTAATTTAAAGGTTTCATATGAAGGCCATAACCCAACTATAGCACAAGAATATGGGGAAAGGGGTAAAGGAGGGGAGGGGAGGAGGGAGGATGGGCTGGAGGAAGAGTAATTGGTGGGGCCACACCTGTGGTACAGCTTAGAAGGGTACAGGTGAAACTTAATAAATGCAGAATATAAATGTCTTCATACAATAATTAAGAAAATGCCATGAAGGCTATGTTAAACAGTTTGATGAAAACAGTTCAGATTGTATATGAAACCAGCACCTTGTACCTCTTGATTGCACTAATATATGCAGCTATGATTTAATTTAAGAAAAAAAAAGAAAAAAGAGTCATCAGTACTATCAAAATGACCATGCCTTTGAATGTAGATCTTCCTTTTAAACTAATGAAAATCAGATATGTGCAAGAAAATTTATGCATAAGACATTTGTTGTATCATTATTTATAAGAAGGAAAATTAAAAACTATGACCACAGAGGACTGAATCAATAAATTATTTTATATCCATGTGCTGAAACGGTACATTTAAAACGGCTATTTAAAGTCAGGATTTAGGAAACTATTCTATGACATTTGAAAATCTTCATGATAAGTAGCCAAATCAGTTTAAACAATTGTAATGTGCCTTCTGTTGCCAATTTAGTGAGACGCATCCATATAAAAACACACTTTTGAAAGTAAATTGACATGCACAAATAATTAATAACAAAAGTATTAATGGTGACTTTCATTTTCTTAGTATTTCTCTTTCCAAAATTCTCAATAATTATGCACTATTTTATATATTAGCAATATTAGCTATGTTAGCAATATACTTGCTAATGAAAAAAACTAAGAAAATATGTGCATTACTTTAAAAAATAGCTAATAAAAGATTAAAAGAAGCCCTTATAGTAGCGGTTCTCAACCTGTGGGTTGAAACCCACAGGAACTATGTTGAAGGACTGCGACATTAGGAAGGTTAAGAACCACTGCCTTATAGTATTAGAATACCAAAAATTTTCATCTAAATAAAATGAATGTTCTTTTTCTTTTTTCTGGTATGGAAGGGTAGGACAATTAGATAAGTAGAGGGTAAGGTAAAGAAACCATACAAAACAGTTGATTATCTCTTACCGATTATCTTAATCAATGACATAGAGTGAATATTTTTCAAAATCCACAAAATTGCATACGTATACCCAGTCAAGGATTACCTATGTTAATAAACTGCAACAACAAAATAAAATATTCGATTAGATCAAAACTGAATAATTCATTAATGGTTTCTTTAGATCACATAAGTGGAGAAGGGAGATGTTACTGACAAAGAAAAGTAACTCCTTTTTTGTAGAGTGATAATTGTGTCATAATTGGTATTTACTCTATGGGTGGGTTGGGAAAAACCATTCAAATTTACGTTTTGGGGGCAATGCTCACATTATATTTTTGAGTGCCTATTTTGCAACATAAACATCTTGAGTATCAGCTTTTAATAATTAAACATAATAAAAGTTTCACCAAAATAAACTAATATTTTAAGATGATAGTCAATTCTCATGGAAGGAATCATAAATAATTGAAAAAGTTACCTGTTCCTATTTTTTTTCTATGTTGTTCATCACATTCTATTCCTTTCTTTACTGTCTCCTTCCCTCAGCACCACAAGTGTTATTACTGCCACCTACGTAGGGTCATCAACCAATAATACCTAAGTGAGATGCATTCTAGCTCTCTGTGTTTCTTCAAGGATGTCATCTGTGAGAAGAGCTCACATCTGACCCAAGAGAAATGGGAAGTTATTCACTGACTCAAAATGTGCTTAAATAAACATTTTTATGCATACTGTATATAGGTATGAACTTTCCCGATGTGCATGTTAGTTTAACAAATAGCATTATTTCATCATAACAGCAACCAAGAAACCAAAACCTATATACATTGTCACATACATGTTTTCAGTTCGTCTGAATCTCTCCAATAATGTTCCAGTTAAATATCTCATAATTGCCAAGGAATGGGACTCCAGGTTAGATGATGTCTTGAATGGCTTCCTCAGCTTTGTTTAACATTCTGCTCCCCTGTGTGTTTATTTCTCTATGCTTAGTGGCTAATGGACTGGTCAATTCCAGAACTTTCCTGTGAGTCTTCTACATTTCTATCCTTTTTCATCGGCATTATACTTCTGTTATAATAAAAGATATTTACATGTTTGTCCCCCTCACTCCATAGAGATTATAGGTCCACTGAAACAGGGAAATCATTTTTCATCTTTGTATGTTTGACATCAAGCACAGTGCCTGGCATCTAATAGATGGTAGGGGATTCACAAACAATGGTGAAAGAATGAGTCACAATTATAATGACAGTTTGAAAATGTTACTCATATAGAAAATCAAAATGGTAAATTTTAATGGTGATACCCCAAACAACTCTGGCCATTTACTTTTGAAAGTAATTCAGGTTCAAATAAGATTTTCTTTATGCTTATATTAGAAAGAAAGATAGTTAAGATTCAGGCAAATATAATCACGAAGAATGTTAAGAAGAGGTAAAATGCTTATCCTCAAAACTGTAGGAAAATTTAAAATATTTACTGAAAGTAGTTAGGATGAAATCAATTGAACAAACTCTGCCTCAGTTTACAAAGTCAATAAATTGGAAAGAAAAACTCCCCCACGAGTTTTATGTGTTAAAAATTTATTAACTGCAGAGGGAAGAATTAAGTATCTTGAGCTATCCACAAGCTAATTGCAAAAAATAACTAAATGTGTGTATCATTTCTATCTTATCTTGAGAACAGAAATACAGAAATGCATGCAAACAAATTCTAAAGTTAATTCTGCAAGAAAAATAAGTAACTAAAGCAATGAACATAAGTACTTTACTTACCATTGTCTTACGAATACATTTGGGAAAGGGGGAAAATTTCTGTTTGCACTTATGCTTAAACAATGCCAACTTTCCACCATTCCTTAGGTAATATGATGTTTTGGATTATTTGTGAGCATGTAGCCTCCTTTCCTGGAATCCAGCCCAAACAAATGGATCCCTATGCAATCTGTCACAAGCTCTTAATATAAATAGAAGATTAAAAAAAATCTATATTACCAATGTTGGTATCTGTGTACCTAATTTTCTATTCTTCTCTTCAATTCCCCTTAGATTGGGACATGATTTGGTGACCTGCATGTGGGCACCTAAAAAGCTATATCAACATGGTGAACCTGTCCCTCAAACATTGACTGCAAAATCTAAGTGTCAATTAATGTCTGTTATCAAATTAAAAGGTAATGTTAGTTTTCACACTTCAATTCTCAGCTTAATGCTTTAACTTTCCTTATTAGGGGCTCTTAGCACATTAAAAAAGGGGATCAGCAAACAATGATTAGCTCTCTGGTCAATTCACTAGACTTCCACGGTAGTTTGATCTGTGAACAATGCCTTTCTAATAATTGTAATTATCATTCATTTAAGGAAACTCATTTTAACTGATTGTAACACGAACATAAATCTGGATAACATGTATTATGTTAATAATTGCTGCTATACATTCTGTATACACACTAGTGCCCCAAAGCATGTGTAGACATTTATTATTTTCTGCTGCATAAAAGCTGTAAAAACCATCATATTATATTTCAAGTTCAACTACCAAATTCTATATTTTGGTTTCCAAATCTTCTTTTCCATAAACTTTTATCTTTCTTGAAAAGGAAAGGAGTGCGGTGCCTGTGGTTCAAAGGAGTAGGGCTCCGGCCCCATATACCAGAGGTGGCCTGTTCCAACCCAGCCTCGGCCAAAAAAAAAATTAAAAACGGCTAAAAAAAAAAAAAAAAAAGGAAAAGAAAGGCATATCTTCCTTTTTTAAAATAATTTTATTAAATCATAAATGTGTACATTAGTGCAATCATGGGGCACAATGTGCTGACTTCATATACAATCTGAAATATTTTCATCGAACTGTTAAACATAGCCTTCATGGCATATTCTTAATCACTATATGAAGACATTGGTATTCTACATTTAGTAAGTTTCACAAGTACCCTTCTAAGATGCACCATAGGTGTGATCCCACCAATTGCCCTCCCTCCACCCATCCTTCCCCATCCCCTCCCCACCCTTGCCATTTTCCCCGTATTCTTGTGCTATAATTGGGGTTTAAGCTTCATATGAAAGCTATAAATTAGCTTCATATTAGGGCTGAGTACATTGGATACTTTTTCTTCCATTCTTGAGATACTTTGCTAAGAAGAACATGTTCCAGTTCCATCCATGTAAACATGAAAGAGGTAAAGTCTCCATCTTTCTTTAAGCATAGTATTCCATGGTATACATGTACCACAGTTTATTAATCCATTCGTGGGTCGATGGGCACCTGGGCTTCTTCCACAACTTAGCAATTATGAATTGGGCTGCAATAAACATTCTGGTATATATATCTTTTATATAATGTGATTTTTGGTCTTC
>CAUYON010136758.1:0-53043 GCA_963573935.1 Arctocebus calabarensis | reverse complement strand
GATCCTTCCTGTCAGTTGCCGGAGAGGGGGAGCTCCTTCCTGTCAGATGTTGGTGATAGGGAGATCCTTCCTGTCAGTTGCTGGAGAAGGGGAGCTCCTTCCTGTTAGGGGTGGCGAGGGGGAGCTCCTTCCTGTCAGATGTTGGTGATAGGGAGAGCCTTCCTATCAGTTGCTGGAGAGGGGGAGCTCCTTCCTGTTAGGGGCGGCGAGGGGGAGCTTCTTCCTGTCAGATGTTGGTGATAGGGAGAGCCTTCCTGTCAGATGCTGGTGAGGGGGAGATCCTTCCTGTCAGGGGCCACTCATACTCAGGTTGTTACTCAGCCCTAGCTGGCCACACCTTCTGATAGTTTACTCATTTGTCGTATGTATGGACTACTGTTTGTCTCTTGTCACTAGCACGTAAACTGCACTGGGGCTGAGATCTTTAATCTCCTTTGCATCCTCAGTGCCTGGCATAGGGCAGGTACTTAACACAGGTGTTTCCTAAGGGAAGCAAATCTCTCACAGCAGAGTCTCCAAGGTTACCTCATTATGAGGAAGGGGACTCTGCCATGTTTTGTTTCCTAAAATAAATCAAAGACTGAACCATAAAAGGAGGCAAGCCTCTGCAGAGTCAGAGTGGGCCTGCCAACACCAGACACACGGGCAACCACACCCCATCCGGGTGGCCCATGGCTTCTGTTGTGGGGAGACACTGACAGCCACAGGAGCACAGGGGCCTTAGGTACAGTGTTCGGTTTCAACAAGGTAATTACTGTTTGAGCAGCACAGGGGCCCACTGAGAATGGTGCCAAGTACAGAGTACCTGCCCTTCCCTCATGCTGAGACACCTAAAGACATGTTAGGAGACCCAAATGGACAGAGGACATTGGCATGAACTTGGGGAGATGAGGCAGAGGAACTTGATCCATGAGGCTCTCGTGATGACCTATGTACAACACTGACACACAGGTGACACCATTTGGTTTCAGAACAGCATCTTCTGAGGCAGCCTCACTAATATGCCCCAGTGATGCAGGGAGTCTGAGCTGTGGCTTCTGCTCTCGAACTCACAAAGACATCTGAAGTCAGCCCTCTGCGATGTGTCTCTGAACTCTGTTCCTTTCTTTCTTCTCCACTGGTGAGGTTAGATTCACAAGGAGAAGAAGGCAATTTGCAAGTGTCGATGCAAATTTGGGTGGCTCAAAGAGATGTGGAGATATAAGTTGCAGAATTCTTTATTCTTAATTCTTACAGAATATAACATGTAACTTGGTTTCAGAGCACTGTCTTTATATAGCTATGTACTCTGCATATACTCTGATGCATTGAGACATTGTCCCAACATCAAAGTTTTGGGACAATAATTACTAAAACATTATATAAGCTTCCAAATCTTATATCATTTGGAAAAACATTTTTTTGAGATTCTATTCCTAAGAAATAGCTGACTTTTAGCTGTGCTGTAGCATTAGGACCAACTCTATCACTCCACCTTCCAAGCCTGTTGTTCTCCACACATGTAAATAGGTCTTCCTAAGTTTCTACTTTTACATGTAACAAAGGTAGACTATTAACTGAGATTAAATAACTTGCCAAAGGTGACATAGTGGTTTGGCATCATTCAGACTATGAGGATCTGGGTTATCATGTTGCCCACTTAACCACATTTCCACTTTGCCTCCCACTACAGAAGAACATCAATTGAAGACATTTAACAGTGGGAGGTTTCTGTATGCACACGAGAATTTTCTGCCTGGGTTATTAAAGGAGCAATGTGTCTCAATTCACAGCTGGTATGTTAAAATCATCTTTCCCGAATCAATAAATCTCCTGTCTCCTCAACTTGAAACTGCCTATTCTTAGCTCTTACTCGATACTTATTTCAATATCATACAAGTGCTTCCCCAGTAGCCACCCATGAACCTGGACTCTGACCAGATCCAGGAGCCTCCTTCCCCATGGGCGTCAGAAGATGCCCCGAGGGCTTGTGCAGGAGCCCTCCTCTGGCCTCCCCGAGCAGGTGGCACACACAGACACACAGAGTTCCCTGTCCCTTCATCTTCCCAGCCTGGTCCTCCCCTACTTCTTGTTGCTCTAATGAGTCTCTTCTGGGCCCTCCGAGCCGAGGCAGTCACAGTTGGCACCTGAGTCCTTCCCCATCTGTGCTCACGCTTGTCTCGTCCAGCTCCACTCAGTCTGCCAGGGGTGAGGGGCCTACCTTTTTGCTGGGTTTGATCTTTACTGAGAAGAAACAGCTGATGAATGAAGAGGGGGGGCCTCCACTTCAGCTCCACCCCAAACAGGTGCTGTTCTCTCCTGTTTGCCTCATGACCTCAGTGGGCTGGGACCCCCTGAACACGTCCACCCTGCCTAGGTGTTTTCCATGTCTCTATTGGTGGCTCCACTCAGCTGGCTTACTCAAGAGAAGGGCTCTGCACGGCCCGAGGGTGGGAGCATTCTTCCTCCCAGAGCAGCCATATACCTTGGCAAAAACCTTCCAGGATGAGCTGGTGCCCAGAACAAAGAAGTTCAATAATGAATACTTAAGATTTTATTTTCTATTCACTTCAAAAATAAGGACCGTAGGGATAAAACGTAACGGGTCACCCAGGCTGCTAACTTGCCAAACTGCCCAAGTGACACAATTCCAACTTGGCTATACACGCTTAACCAGGGGTAGCTGGTGGCACAGTGAGGAGTGACCTGCCCTGTCTATGGCAGAGAGCCCCGACATCCCACAGGGACGACAGTCTGGGCTTCTCTAATGTGAGGAGACAGAGCCAGCATGCTACCTTGCGGCTTCTCCTTCCCCAAATGTGCTGGTCGCTGGGCAGGATGGGTTCCCTGTGATCAGATCTACCCAGTCAGACTCACCCAGTCTGTGTCGTCACTAACAAGAGGGAGCTCAGACTGCAAGTGGGCATGTGACAAAGGGGAAGGCCTGTCACCAGGCGGAGGAAGACCACCAAGGCCGCCCAACTATGCTCACTCTGGAGGACAAAGGGCAGGACATAAGACAAGGCCAAACACTGCATTTTTGCATAAATATCCTAAGCTACTAGACCTAGTAGTTGGGGACAAGGGGTTGTGTTTAAAAATAGAAAATACCCTTTGTAGCACCAGTGAGATTATTCAGTAAAAAAGATACTGAATCCCCATGCAAATGTGTTGAACACATTGCACAACAGGGAAATGCAAACTAAAATAATGCACATATGCCTACTAAAAATGTCTAAAATTAAAAAGACTGACAATAACAAGTATTGACAAGGATATGGAGAAACTAAAGCACCCACTTATAAATAACTGTGAGGATTTGAAATGGTACAACTACTTGAAAAACGTTTTGGCAGTTTCTTTAAAAAAATGAATATATGATATCACATAGCTTAGAAATTCCACCCCTCAGTCTCCTCTCAAGCGAAATAAAAACATATGAATACACAAAGACCTTTATAAAAATGTTTGTGGTAGCATTATCTGTAATAGCTCAAGTTATTAAAATATTAGGGTATAACCTGAATAGATGGAACATACTGGAGCCAGAACCAGGAGGTGACCAACTCAGCTTTGCTTATTTGGAAGATAAATCAGATGTGGCGGGAACAGAGGAGAAACTGTAATAGAAAGACCACATGTTTTGCCTCTTTGGATGGATTGTATTTTCATTTACATGGAGATAGTTTTGCATTATGTTTCATTTCCTAAAGGAGATGTGTAGCCTACAGGAAGAAATGCAGTAGGAAGGGTATGAACTGTTTGAATCCCAGGTGAGTGTTTCAGCTTCTTAGTCTCCCTCTGTCCGATCTGGAAGCTCGGGGACCTTGTCCACAAATGAGATCATGTCCCAGCGGTATAGGGCTGAGGGAGGCTGGCACCATAATCTGCGGAAAGCTTCCAGCCGAGTGCCTGGCACCCGGACGGTACCGATGGTAGCTGAGCTTCCTTCTGTTTTGCTTCTACTTTTCTCTCCCAAGAGAAAGAGTGGTCCTCTCTGACCTGCCATAATCTGCAAGGTACATTCACAAAGTGGTGGAGAAAACGCGTGTGAAAACTACGGTGGGCATTTCTCTGTGCTCCTCCAGCCCACCCTCAGGTCAGCTCAACGTCACAACTAGCAAAGCCCTCCTAGGCTTGCTCTGGGTCCTGGAAATTCAGGCCCTCAGGGTTAAATCCACAAGGTTCCCCTGCTCTCAGCTTGCCAGCCACTTCCCTATGACTGCAGATTTGGGGAGCAGCCTCTTCTGCACATCTGTAGATTTGACGAGCAGCCTTTTCTGCACATCTGTAGATTTGGGGAGCACCCTCTTCTGCACATCTCATGGAGCTGCATCAGGGCTGACCAACGATGGTCTCCGGGTCCCTCACTATAGCTGGCCACACCTCTTCATTAAAGCACCCCAAATTACTTGCATTGATTCTGTTTCCTGCTTAGACCTTAATTCAAGGAGTTCCAGAATGAAAACATATACAAAGATGGGAAACATATATCCAAGCAGAAGAGGATCCTTTTATCCGAGGCTTAGAACCTGCTGACAGGAGAGAGGGTCTTTGGTGAATGCTAAGTTTTTCCTCTCTCCACAAGCAAACACCGAGAGACACAGACCTCCAGTCTTCACGCCAGCACCAAGGCTGGCTACGAAGTTTTCTACCCTTGTTATGGTCATTATCCTATGACAGAATCAATACTGTTATTTTCTGCTCTTGTAAAAACCTCCTTCATGGCGACATAGAACAAATATCAACGCCCAGATTAACAGAACTTTACTTTGTGTATCTGAAGCATGATACTCAGAGATCAAATGTGCTATGCCAGGGAGGTTTCTGAAGCAACACAGTGTTTTCTCTAAAAACAAGCTCACTTAGGGGTCCACGAGGTACTTTTGTAAGAATGTGAAAGATTCTCTTTAGGTGGGTGCAACCATATAGCAGGGGGCTCAGTTGGGACCACGTGTGCGTGGGCTACGTGGGACCTGCACAGACCCCAGAGGCAGCCCTGGTCTCCCGTGATTCCAAGACAGTGACACTGATCTTTGGGCCATGAACTTTCCTGCCCATAAAATGAATACTACTACACATTTTTCACCTAGCTTTATACAACCAGAGGTATTATACTTGAAATTCAAGGAATTTTAATTTATCCACAGTGTTCAGTTGAGCCTTTTATATAAAGAAAAAAAGTTACCATTCTTTCAGGGACTGATCTATTATATAGCAGATGGCTTTTTTCCCTTATGGTTAACTCAGATCCTAACACCCATTTACTTAGTCAACTTTCAAAACTACCTTACTGGACCGTACTTCTGGTCAAAATGGAGTAACAAGCACTGGATTTATCCACCTGCTTGAAACAACCTAATGATCTGGACAAACTGTTTGAAACAATGGTTTTCAAGACAGTAGGCATGTGAAACCAGATAATTAAGTTCATGAGCTCATCTCAGAAAAAGTGCTACATACCTTCCCTGCTGAACATCACTACAGTCACCTTGGAAACTTTCCCCTTGGCCATCGGATATTAGCACTTTTCCTAGGGTGAGTTCATGAACTTAATTGTCAGACCTCATAAGCTAAGGAGAGGCAGGAGGTAAACGAGCTGAGCCCATGACCACCTCAGCTCACGATGTTGGACAGTCTGAGGCCTTCACCCAGGGAGGGAGCACCCAAGTGAAGTTTAGCCACCTGCAGAACTGAAGAGATAGGTCTATACCCGTGGGAGGACAGGCAGCTGTAGTTTCCAGAATGGGACAAGGGGAGGAGAAAGCGGCCCAGAGAACATCACAGAACAGCTCCGGGGACCACCCCCCACAAATGCACAGCTGCTATTGTAAACAAGCACTTTGGAAGGTGGCGTGTAAACCTCCTCGGACATCCACAGTGTCTTAAAAACATGAGCACACGTCTAACATAAGATCAAGGCATCCCTCTCCAGAATTTGTAACCAGTGGAAAGGAAAGTCTATGTTCATGCAGAAATATTTACACAAATACTCACAGCAGCTTTAACTGTAATTGCTCCAAACTGGAAGCACCCCCAGTGTCCCTCAACTGGAGAATGGATAATAAACTGTGGCATGTCCCTACAGTGGAATCCTGCCCAAAGATGCGAAGGAACAAACGGTTGGCATATGCAACAACATGAGTGAGTCTTAGTAAGACAAACAAAAAATACATACTGAGTAACTACAATTAAAAAAAATTTTTTTTAAAGGAAACTAATCTATGGGGACCAGTGATTTCCAGGGAATAGGCAGGGAAGACAGAGAAAGGTGGGAAGGATAGAATCCAAAGATACACGAGGAAACTTTCAGGGGTGACAAATTCACAGTGGTGGAGGTGGCGGGGGCCTCACAGGTGCACATGTGTCGTGACCAAGTGAATTGCACTTTCAATAGGGGTGCTTATTGCATGCCAATTAAACCTTGCTGAAAAATTTAGTGAACAGTAAAAAGAAGTAAGAATAAGTGGCTTAACAAAAGATTTTTTCATACATGGCTACCTATTGCAGTCTAGTTTGAGGGAGGCAACAATATGAATTTGTTCACGGGGTGGCTGCTTTCTCAGAGCCATTGTTGTTATTGAGCAACATACAAAAGGCTTGTCACCATGCTTCATTTGAAAGCACTCTCTTTCAGATGCCCTGAGTGGCAACAGGGTTTTTAACAAAGAGATCAGGGTTGCGATACTTTAATATATACCTTGACTCCCATCCTCCCAAATGGGGAATATGGATTAGTTCTCCCTGCAACAGGGAAATAAACTAAACGATTTTGGCTTTGGGCTTTAATTATTTTCATACACAAGCATGCATGCACATATATGCACACACATGTACATAAAATTTTGGTTCTGTTTTAGTATTGTAATTTCTGATTTGATTTTCCTAGGAGACTGGGTTATACAACTTGATCAATTCCATCTTTGAAATGAGCTCCCAGTGAACTGGAAGAGAATGAATCTGGAATCATGTTAAAAACTCCTGATATCTCCACCACTACCACTTCTAAAGGAAAAGAATAGGAAGAAAACTCAATGTGTTCTGTGCATTCAGACTTCTGATAAACTCTGGGCATCAATCTTGTCTCAGTTTTAAGAGGCTCTGAATGGTGGTGTATCGTGTCACCACAGCACTGGGCAGTAGCCTCTCACATGTGAGGGTACCCATGGGAACATGTGCTTCCCAGGGCCAGTCCTCGGGTTTCAGACCTAGGGCATGGTTTCAACACTGACTAGTGACGAAGATGACTTTTTGAATGAAAAGAAAGCCCTTTGTTTGGAGACTATTTCTTACTTTTCATACTGAAATACCTCCCTTTTGTTAATGATGCTGAGAGTAGATACTTTTCTTATTATATTTTAAAATAATCTCATCTGGTAAAATAAATCATTGAAAGTCTATATTTTTCTCTCCTCCTTTTTTTAAAAAAAAAATGTTAACCAGTTAGTAAAACCAAAAGACCTGGTTGTATCAATACTTCTCAGAGCATCTGGGAAATTTTATTGACATTGTTTGTTTTGGTTTATATAGGTTAGGTTATAATAAAAGTAGAGGAGTTTGAACATAATCGCACGTGGTCACAAAGGACAATGCTACCTTTGCAGTGCAAGAAAGCACATCTTTAATTTCCTGAATGCAGTGTCTTCAAAAATACCTTGACCCAGCAGTGGGACGTAAGGAAAAAAATAATAATAAAGCTTGCTACTTCCAGAAAGTGTTCCTAAAGGAAGTGGTTTATCTTTTCCATTTGTTGGATTACAGATATTTCAACTGGAGCTGAGGCATCAATTTTGGATCATGAGTAAAAGATAATTATTTTATTAGAGCAACAAAATAAAGTGGTCTCAGACCACAGTGTGATGAAGAAATCACCTCCCTAACCCTGGATCACTTACCTCTGGACATTGTTGAAATGAGAACTAAATGTTTGTATCATATAAGTCTTTTTACCATGAATTTTCTACCATGTGTAATTTAACGTAATTTAACTGATAAAATATCTTTAGCCAATTTTTAATTGATGTGTAGCTCTTTATAAACCATAAATAAAATTTGGTTTTCTGTTGGAAGTCACCTCTGAGTCAGAAGTGACTTCCAACAGAAAACCATGGAATAAATGACAATCAATTACTTAAATCCATTCATACATCAGTCTTTACAACTTTTAGGCAATACTTGTGGGGTGAGTGGCTGGAGTGGGTATAATGAAGACACCAGGACTCCAAGCAATCAAGCAAATAAACAAAAATCCCCAAACCTTCTGTCTTTAGGTATATGAGATATTTGGTATTAAATTTACCCTAGGAGATAAAGGTATTTTTCTAATATTCAGTAAAGAAAAACGAAAACCTAACTTCTTGTTTCTCTTGGCTAAAAGAATGGTATTACTGCTTGGCTTTGGTGGAAAATAACCTCAAAATCTCGATCTTTTTAACGCTTAGGGTCTTCTATTAAAGCCACATTTGGTAAGTCAAGTTCATGACTGCAGATAACATTTTTAGGTACATACTCTATCAATCAGTGTGCAAACCTGGTACACTGAGACAGGTTTTCTGCAAGCTGCTGCAGCTGAGGCTCTAAGACTTGACTGTGTCTTCACAAGGTTTATAGGGATCAAGCAATGTGCTCACGTGGCTATGTGTTTATGAATATTAGAGAAGATATTTTAACAGCCATTTCTTAGGACAGGTGGCCCTGGAATAGCATTGGATAAGGGGGGATCCAGCTAAAGGGAATATGGGCTATAGCTGAACAATATACCTGCCATGTAGTGAGGTGTCTGCATGGGGCTCACAGTTATTTCTGCATTGAGTTAACTGATTGCCAAGCACTTCAGTGTAAGGGTCTTCTACCACTAGCTGTGTCAGCATGCCACCCCAGCCATGACACAGGCAAGGTCAGAGTGATGACACAGAACCTAGTGCCAGAAATGTGTAGACGGAGGAAAAGGAATGAGGTTTGAAATGTAGCAAGCCAGAAGCTTTTCTGTGGATAATTCTTCCGATCATCAGATGTGCAAAGTTATAAGCAGAAGATGTGATTCTCATCAATAACTTGGCAGATGCAAGGTCTTTAGGGACCAGAATATACTTAATAATGCAGTAGATACAACTATAGATATACCATATATGCTTTCTCTTTTTAAAAAAATGAAGGGGGAATCAATTGAAATAGACTTCACCAATATTCCCATGCTTGAAGATTAGAAACTGCTGCAACACAAAAGTGACTACTCCAATCAGGAATTGCATGTTTTACACATTATAATATACTAAGCTACATCGTTCTATATCTGACTTCTTAAACTGAAGAAATCTTTTCTCTGCCCTAAGCAGCACCCAAATTGCCCCAGCCTGGCAAAATGCCTCCACAAACAAGTGCTGTGTTTCACTGAGAAAATTCCTACCTTGATTCCTTAACAGATCCCTGCATGTAGCAACCACTAGGCCCTTCAAGTATTTCTAAATTATTAAGGGAAATAATCATAGAGCCACACTGAAAAAAGGTTTAAATTTTTTTCTGATTTGACATGATATACTAAAACTGACAAAGAGAACACTGATTTCACAACAGGTTAACACCAAAGACAAAGTCCCTGATGGGTTTTGTCAGTTAATTGAGTATTTAAGAGTAGTCACTACACAAGGAAACTTGAAATGCTCTGAAACCTATAGACCATAAATACAGGAAATTACTGGAAGTTTCCTCAAATTTGGAACAAACCTAAAAATTTTCCTGTTTCCAATAAGTGGTGAAACTGGAAGATGACAAAATCATCAACAATAAAAAATAAGTTTTAATCAACTATGCTAGAAAGACTAAATTATATTTCTATTATTTCTATGGAAAGTGATACCTCAACAATCATTGCCATATAAAGAAGTCATTGAACAGTATGCAGTTGTAGGAAAATGAATATTACAGTGGAACATCAGGCAACAACAAAACTTAAATATGATGCTATTTTTGTGGAAGTGTTTTTCATATCTGTTTGCTTTTAAAAATTCTTCTCTGTTGTGATACATTTTCTTATTTTTCAACTATGGTAATACTTTTCTGTTTATATCCTAAATATTCCAAATGGTATCATCTCAGATCCCACAGAATCTGAAGTTGTCACTGCCTAAGCACCTTCTCAGGCCCCATAGTTTTAAACTCCCTCCTGGACTGGGCTGCTCATTGTCATGGCCACCTGACCCGGTCACACTCTTAAGAGATTTAACCGTATCCAGGTTAAAATCTATGGTTTCCCTGACTCTCAGCTCCCCACGGGGGGCCCTATCAGCATGAAGCTTCTCCTCCACTTCCAAGCTGGAATGGAGTATCAATCTCCTGGGTGTGGCATTTGCTTTCTAGGCTATTGTAAGGAAATCAGGTAACATATCTGGAAATGCAGGGACTTCGGGTCCCCACAGGGTAAACTCTGACTCACTGTCACAGGAAACCGGAGGATCCTGGGCAGGTAAATGCCTGCTCATTGCCTTCTGAGGGCTGGTCCAAATTGTGGGTTTCTTCCTTGCAAATTTTCCCTAAAAGTCCTCTGTGCCATACAAATACACCTGCTAAGAGACCAGCTGTGTCTCTTTATGGCGCCAGAAGCTGCAACCAGCACTGATGCATTGAATTGCTTAACATTTTTCTTGCCTTAATTTCCTTTTATTTTTCACCTTGGCCACCCTGGGTTTCCACCTCCCAAATGAAGTGTCAGCACTGTTCATTCTTCCCTGAAGCTCTAGTCTCTAGAGCATCTGGTTAAAATGCTAACCAACTGACTAAAATAAAAAGGTCTGGAAATAGGTATCTTAGTTACCATGACTATGCATACCAAAATTGTATAGACGACCTAGTGTTACTGCTCTGAAATTCAACACAAGGAATATTTAAAAAAAAAATACAATTCATTTAAAAGGTAGGAAAAAATCACATTTAAAGTACATTTTAAAAGAGAGAAAACTGTATTTAAAATAAATTAACCTGGAAAGTGAAAGTATAAAAACAAACTCCATTATGATAAGGCAAAGTTTGGGTTAAGCTGTGATAAACACACGATATATGCATGTATTTACACACACTACGAGTGTAGCAAAAATAAAGTATTTCTGCTCATCCTTGTAGAAAACCCATTACTGCACAAATGCAAAAGCAAAGGTTCCTAACAGTTCAATCTGTGGACATCCGCATCCATGTTTTGTTTGCTGCCATTTTGCTCCCATGAAAAGCAGGGGCCACATTTATCTTGGATGCAGGGTGAGTGTCCTTTCCACCTAGTCAGTTCTAGACAGACGGCCACAACACACATTTTAGAATTATGCCAAAAAATGGTTGAACCTGGCAGAAGCCTTCACCCATAACTTCCTTTCTCAAAGACATTAAATACGTTTGCTTGGTAGCCCCTCTGACAGCACCAGTTAAACACACAGGCATTAGGAGCGCACACGCTGAGTGAGCCTTGGAGAAGAAAGTCTGCAAAACCGTGAGCCTGAAATAGCCTTCCCAAACAGGAAGACTTATGTTCCCCTCTCTCTGAGAAAGCTAAATCCCAGAGTGCGCGGCTTTGATTTGCACTAGCAGTCCAGAAATGTAACTCAACAAGATGGTGCAGTGCCATGGCCATGTGGGCATGTCCTGCCCGCTCTTTGTGAGCGGGGGTCTGAACCGTGGCCGCAGCGTTAGCCTGGGGGACCACCATGTCCAGGAGACAGGCCTGAAAGCTCTGTCGGTCCAACTGACGTGCACTGCATGGCCGGACTGCCTTCATTTAATTGAGGAAGTTTTTTTTTTTTGCAGTTTTTGGCTGGGGCTAGGTTTGAACCCACCACCTCCAGCATATGAGGCTGGCGTCCTACTCCTTTGAGCCACAGGCGCCACCCAGGAAGATTTGTTTTACATCTGAAATAGGGAGGAATGAAGGCGCCTCTATCAAGTCCACACTCCTCCCCACTCGCATGAGCACATGAGCACAAGATCTGGGAGGAGCGCAGCTGATCTGAGGACCAGGCAGGGCTGCTGTCTCTTTCAAATGGCACTTTCTTCTTAGCTCAGAGGTAGTCCAGGGAACGGAGGTTTCCCAATGGGTTTATTTCAGTGCAATCACCAGAAGATTGTAGAAAGACATGGCACGTTTTTTAGAATCTGAGCAAATTATCACTGAGGGTAGGAATTTGGAGAATACACGTGTCTGTGCAACTGTGTCACTGGATTCTTAAAAATATCGTCAATATAGGGTAGAAATTAGCTCTGTCAGTATTCACTTCATTTGATCTCCCTTATCGTAGCCCTTTTGTTCAAACCAGTAAGGTAGAGCCTATAGACATGTGTTTCTATCGAGTCAGTTTACTGTTTCTACCAGTTTACTAACCTTTCCCTTCAGGCCATTGTGCTGCTCATGATTTGAACTTGTGCGAGGTTTCATTAGCATTGTAATGTTCCTATGTAGCAAATGGAGCACCCTGAGGTCTTACAGGAATGAGGACATCGCCCCGCTGAGTTCTGAGAGTAAGAACATGACTTGTCAATCACCCTAGCGACCACTCCTCCG
Organism: Arctocebus calabarensis; assembly: GCA_963573935.1. NCBI lineage: Eukaryota > Metazoa > Chordata > Mammalia > Primates > Lorisidae > Arctocebus > Arctocebus calabarensis. Next base: position 40,526 of record CAUYON010136758.1, on the reverse strand, counting down.
TGACCCCGAAATACTGAGGGCAACAAGCGCAAAGGGAGACACGGGTCCTCACCTGAAATGGTTTAAACTTTAGTTCGTTTAGTCACAATAAAATTTCCCCAGGATGATTTAGCTTAATTTCTCATTTTTCTGGCATGTTTGAAAAATGATAAACTTGACACAAAGATTCAAACATTTTTATTCTTATTTGTTTCGAATGCGTCTCTGACACAAGCCCCTGTTCCCAAGAACAGTACAGAGAGCAGCAAACAGCGAAGGAACCAAGCGCCTCCTCGGAGCCATGGAAGGGGCGGCCGTTTCCGTGGGCTGCCCAGTGCCCCCTCCCCCGTTGAGCCCGCCTTGCAGGGCTGTGGGTGGGCTTTTCCCACCCTCCTCCGTCCCCCTCAGTTGTCAGCTCCACCCTCCCTGTCTAACTGGCTGCTTCTTACTGGGCAAGGTCAGAAGACACTACGAGAATGTGGGGACAGTAACACAACAGTGTAGTCACTGCCACAACAAAGCACAAGTCCTCCCACACGCGGCTCACTCGCTCGCCACACTCGGCAGGGCTCTCTTCCGAGTACATTGCATTGGTGGCACTGGTTTCTGGGACACTGCCCTGTTTCCCGCTGAGACGTTTGGACAGATCTAGGCTTTTGGAAGTTTTTCACTTACCTGTCAGCTCTCTGGACTCCCAGGGGTCTGAGGATCAGACGAGGGGGTGAACTGAAATTGGAACTAATTTCCTGAGGTCACTTTGGCCTAGAGGGCTCTGCTGGTGCTCTCCCCACTGCCAGGTGGACGCCTCGGGAAGCCACTCTCAGGTTGCAGCCCCTGGGTGGCTCCCCGGAGAGGGCCTCCACACAGCTCTGTGGACAGCGCCTGCCGCTCCCCACGGACGCAGAGGAAGCAAAGGGAAGCTCACGGGGGCCTGGATGCGGAAGCATCAGAGCTTCTTGGGACCTGTATTTGAGGACCCCCAAAACTCTATCCCTCATGCTTCTTAGACTTAAACACCAAAATGCCCACAGAAGGGTGAAGGCCAGGAATGTAATTTACGCAGCAAGTGGATGCTCTGCCAGGGCCTGGATCTGCTGGGCTCCGTGTCCTCGGCTCGGCCAGGAGCCTGGTCACGTTCATATTGGTGTCTTGCTTTGGTTGCATTGGCCACTTGGTACCATTTTTTAGGGTGAGGTAAGTAAGACGTGACAAGGTAAAATCAATTTTCCTTAAACCACAGTCCTGAAGGATTTATCGCCAGTCCTCCCTGGACCCAAAGCCTCCACATCCTAGGGTGTCACTGGCCTTTGTTTTACTAATAACAGGGTTTCACTGGGACACTGTGACTTGATACAAGACATTATTTTTTTACACTAATGACATTTATTTTATAACTTCATTTTTAAGTTAACAAATAAGGATTGTATGCATTTATGGTACACAATATGTTTTGATATACGCATCCATTTGAAATGGCTGAATCAAGGCGACATACATATCACCTCACATATTTTGATTTGTTAAGGGTGAGAACACTTGGGCTCTGAGCAGTTTCCGGCACACATTGTATCGTGATTAACTGTAGTCACTGTGACCTAGAACAGGGCTTTTGAACTTCTTCCTCCTATTTGACTGAATTCTATACCCTAGACAAACATCTCCTCAATCCCCCCTTCCCCAGCCTCTGATTCGACTCTTTCTGTGTGTTCCCTTCTTTTAGATTCCACATACAAGTATCATATGGTGAGACAATGATCGTCTTTTGATGTCTGGTTTATCTCATTAAATGTGTCCTCCAGGTCCACTCGTGTTGTTGCAAACGGCAGGGTTCCCTTCTTTGCCAAGGCCAAATGGCACCTTTTATCCCGTAGTCCATGTGCACCCCGCATCCTGCAGCCATTCATTCTCTGATGGACACGCTGGGTTCCCTATCTTGGCCACTGTGAGTGAACCTGCAGGGAACAGGGGAGCGGGGCCCTCGGGCTCAGCGTCTCTGTGCCGCAGAGTGGACACCAGCTCCTCAGCACAGGATTCTGCTTGCTTTCCCCGCAGTCTCCTACTAGTATCCACATGTCAGGGAGAACAAAGAAGAGAAGCCTGGAAAATTCCCCACACAAAAGTGACCAAAGTCTCCCTCTCCAGGGCCTGCTTCCTACTACAGGAAGGGGCCACAGGAACAAAAGCCCAGGTTGGCCAGGGTCCAGGTTCCGACTCCTCTCACTTTCATGCTTCCCCTTCTGATCAACCATGAACATACGTTCCGCAGTGGTGGTGGTCTGTCCTGCAAGGCCCAAGGAGGAAAAGCTGCCCGGCCCTTCAGGGATGGGATATGAAAATCAGCCGCCTCATTAGTAACCACCCTTCAACTGACAGATTCAAAGGACAAGACGAAGGGACAGGTGGTCTGTGGCTTCCATCCACAGCGTTAGAAAAACAAAACACAAAGAAACAAAAATAAGAGCTTTGTACTAAGAACTGGCTCTATCACGGGAGTGATGTTTATGGGCTGTGAAGCTGTTATTTGTCCAGATGTATTTCTAAGTACATGTGACATGTCAGCTGCTTACAGATCAGCTGCTTCCTCCTCACAGATCCAGCAGACAGCCAACACGAGGTGACAGTGGGAAGAAATAGCATTGTCTTGTATTCTGCTCCGCAAACCACCTTGACTTGTCAGCCGACAGCACAGCAATCCCAGGCTCCATCGAGATTCCTGATTTTCATAACATCGGCCAAATGCATTTCAGAATAATCAGCTGTGAACTCCAGGGCATAAGCAGCAGAAATGCTCTTGGCCTTGCTTACATTTGTGTCCTCTTACTGTCCAGTCTTGCAAATGGCAAATTTAAGTAGGAATGAAATCTCGCTGGGTGGATTCTTTTCATCATTGCATGCAGGTTAACATCAGCTGGTTTGGAGCCCTAGTCAGAACCCTGAAACAAAAGAAGTCAGAGGAGGGAGAGAGAGAAGAGGAGGAGGAGGCGGGGGAAGCAGAGAGAGCAGATGGGGATTTGCCACAGCCCTGTCCCTCCAGGTCTGCAGCTGTCCCTGGTCCACATTCCTGCAGGGAAGGCTTCTAGTAATAGCAGCCCACTCAGGCCATGCTGAACTCCAGGCGCCGTGAGGGTCCCCTGGGGCTTCCTTAGAATGTCCCCCACACCCTGGATCTGACAGCTTGTCGGACAGTCTTGTAGTTACCCTCACGTGGACGTTTCTCCAGTACAGGACAAAGCTGACCAATCAGACACTTTCAGCAATCAGACACGTTGGCTATCAGGGGACAGTGCACCAGAATGTGCTTGATGCCTGGATTTGCATATTTCTCCTTTTCAAGTCATCTGTGCTATATTATTTACTCCTAACACTTTTTAATTAGCAACCACTTTTGCAAAAGAGCAAGTTCAAGAAAACTGCAAATGTTTATTAGGGACTCCTGATGTTTTAAAATTCAAAATAGAAATAGCATTAAGGGCACTCATAAAAACACATATTTTTAAAACATCATAATACTTCATTGAATAGAAGTAAGACAATGAGAACAATGGTGCTGCTTTTCAAACACCGGGAGATCAGTATCTGGCTATACTGAAGAATAACATAGAAGCAGATTCCTAAGGTTCCCGGGCTGCCTTTTATGCCCACATGTGGCATGTGGACAATCACCATTTAGAACAAGTGTCTCTGCCTCACAGTTAGTGATGGTTTGACCGGATAACAATTGTGGGCAGTTCCTACAAACTGCCGGTGTTTGACAGCTTCCCTGCATCTGCCCACTAAGTGCCACAGGCTCTCCCAAATTGTGACAATCAAGGACATCTCCAGGTTAAATATCTTGCTGGGGAGGGTGATGAGAAAGTGGGGGAAACATCACATTCCCCAGTCCCGTCCCCTGGAACCACAGTGCTAGAGATATTGTCATCATCCCAATTTACAGATGGGCCAATGAGAAGCCAATCGGGAGCGTAAGGAGATGAGCACGCTTGCCCAAGACCACACAGAATCCATTCATTCTAGACAACTCCATATGGACCAGGTTCTAGGGGCCTTAGGGAGGAGTGAGATGGAGCCCTGCCCAGTCTAATGCAGACCCCTTGCCCCACTTCTGATTGACTTGGTAGCTCAGGCAACATCTTTAAAGCCAGAGAATCTAAGAAGCCCTTATTCCCAGCACAGCAGTAAGGAGACCTCAGGAGACTCCCAGCCTTCTATCCAGAGCCCTTGCCCCTGGCAGGGCCCTGAACACCCACCCTGTGTGGCCAAACAACTTCCCACATGGAGGAAGTTACCCCGAGGGCAGAGTTATTTCCTAATCCTCCAGTTTAATATCTTCAGAAAGGCTCATTTTAAAAAGAGAATGAGGCTGTACTGAGATTAGTTAGGTTGCTCATAGTACAAGATGCTAATCCCTAGCCTAGAAAGATGCAAAAGAAAAGGTTTTGACTAAAATGTCTGAAGTTCTAATCCAATGCTGCTCTAAGTTCAATGGCATTTTTTATAACTTGTTTTTTGGGCTGACCCTCTGCTTGACAGTGTCTGACCCTTTGATTCTGACTCCCAGATCACCTTGCAGAGCAGCCTCCTGGGACTCACCTCTGATTTCTGGGTGGGCAGGTGCAGATGGGGTGAGCAGTTCCGGACAGGAGTTGGTTATGTGCCACAGCTTCTAGCCTGTTTTATGGATCAATAGGCTGTCATGTCCAGAGGCCAGAACTATCACCTAGTCTATGACGTGGGGCCTGGGGGTGCTGGAAGCAGGAAGCCAGCTCAGTCACCTCCCCAGGGGCCCTTAAGTCTTTATTCTAGAAATGTATTTTTGTAGTAAACCCAGCAACTTAAAGTTTATGATTCATCTTTTATTTTTAAAGCCATGACTCTGACTCCATGGAAAGCTATTAATTAGAACACATGTGACTCCAGACTTCTAAAATGACCAAACACTAGAGGACAGTGAGCAAGGAGCCCTGTGGTTTGCAAAGGCCCTGACCCAAGGGCATGCACAGATGGCGTGTAGGAACAGGTCTGGGTCCAGGTGAGGACAGCCCAGCCCCTGTTTCCCCACCACTCAGTGGGACAGTGAAGCTGCCCAGCTCTGGAGGGAGCCCATCCACAGCTTACGCACATGTGTGCACCAAGGCAGGAGCCAGACAGGGATGCTGTACACGCACACGGTGTTATGAAAACTCTTCTCTCGTGGAGACCTGCACTGCCAAATATTAATAATGCTGCTCCAGAGATGCAGAGCGAAAAGCTCTTCGCCTGCAGCAGGGCCAGCCACATTCTCACAGGGAGAACTCAGGAGGAGGGATCTGAGGCTGCACCACAGACCACACCTGATCTACAAGAAAAAGACTAGAGCACACGGCCTGTTCTTCAGAGTCTCAAAATAACCTGTGTAATTAGGCATCGTTATTACTTAACAGTTCTTATCCACAACTTGTTTGGGAAAACGCAATAAACCAATGCTCAGTTTGAATAATAACTTCAGGGAGATAAGAGACTTTCTAATTATTCTTCTACCTAGGGAACACGATTTCTACAGGAATACCTCATCACCAACAAGCCGGCTAGTGATTGCTGTGTTGTAGATACTGCCTTCCACAAAGTGCTGGCAGCGCTGGCGTGGAGTGGGTCCGCGTGCGAACTGAGGATGGTGCTATCCACACGCAGAGCACTCTGAAGGGTTTAGATGGTGCAGGGAAGAGTCATACCATCCCTGCCTGGGATTTGCAGAGAGGCTGCAGACTGCAGCCAGCCAGCACGGCCACATGACGATGAACAGGCAGCAAACACGCGTGTGAGCTTCCCACCACTGAGTGTCGGCCTCGCAGGCTGTGTTTGGCCGAAGATCACTGGCCATCACTACTGCCTGCTGTGGCCAAGTCGCTCTCCAGGGGACGTCTGCCACTTACTGACTTGCACAAATTCTTCTCCCACCCTGGAGTGTCAGACTATTCAGCAAATTCTTTAAAATATAGAATATGAAAGGAATTCAATATGCTCTAAGGAAAAGGGGGAATTTTCTTTAATTAGTATTTTCAAAGCAATTGCAGATCTGGCTTATTTAACCCATAGGACACTGTGACTATCACTAATCAACCCAGACCAAAGGGAACCGACTCTGACATGGGAAATGAGGGCTGCCGGGGGCGGGGAGAGCAGAGTCAGGCAGAAGCCTCGCTCCATGCCTCCACCCCGAAACGTGCTCACCAGGCATGCTGTACCCTTGTTTCATCTGTGACACTGCGATTGAAATTTGTCACTCTGAGAGTTACATCTGATGTTACAGCCTGAAGCGGAGCTAAACCAAAATAAACAATCTGCTCTATTCTGCTTAGACTAATACGACAGTGATGGAAGGCCCGACACACTGGCAACGGCACATGCATCTTGCACACTGCGTGCCTGCAGCCAGGCTTCATGTGCACAGCGGATTTATGTGCAGGGGACAGGAGGTGCCACCCAGGAACACTGGGGAAGGGGCAGGAGGGGCTGGGCGGAAATTGAACATTAGCCTTGTACTCTGCTGACAACCAGCTGGGAGAACGCACTTTCATTGTATTTTCCATGAGCATAGGTGACCTCTGTCCTTCTAATCTGGAGGTCTCGCAGGCAGAGCAGCTGGTGGGGGGTCCTCATCACCATTCGCACCTGGGGTGTGAGGCTCATGGTACACACGGGGCTCTCTCTGCCCACACAGATGCATTGCCACTTGTCTTAAGCACCCTGTGTATTTTTTTGTCTATATTTTGGTCACTTGCCAGCAAATGACTCCCTTGGTATTTTCAATGCAGTTTTGCCACCAAGACAACAGATTTCTGTGTTTCAGTAAGGGGTGCCTCACACTGACTTCTTCTCTAACAGGCTCTCCGTCTGCCTCTCTGCTTTGCAGGTAATGCTGAGTGCGGCTCTTTTGCAACCAGCTGCAGTGATGCTGAATCTGTGCGGTTCTTTTTCAAGCCCCAATATTTTCTGGTCTGAGTGTTATAGCATTCTCTTTCTTTTCTTTTCTTTCTCCCCTCATCCGCTTTTCCACACTGGGTCCCAAGAGCCCTGTCACCTTAGTCTACTTACTGCAGCAGCCCAGGCCGGCTCCGTGAGGCAAACGGTCACAGCGAGCTCCCTAATCGGGTTACGCCTTCCACTCAGGACCGCTTGCTCCGGATGAGAGGGAAATTGCCATACATAATTCAGTTAAAATTGCCAGCTTGAGTGGCCTGGATTAAATCTGGCCTCCTACGTGCCATCAATTTTCAATTTTATCACCTCCTACTAAGCAAAGCGTGCACAAGAGCTCAGTGAACTTGCATAGAGATGAAGCAGGTCGTCTTTAATAAACAGATGCCTTTAAAGCCTGCTTGTTATTCTAAACTGTGATTTTCTAAGTGTAAGTAAACCAGAGACGATTGTAATTACCATATACTTACCCAGATCTCTCCATGGAACAAAAACGAAGAGTAAGTCCATGAAAGTGGAAAATGGGAAATAGAAAGAAGCTACAGTCTCCTGTCCACTTGCCAGACCGGCAGCTCCTTTCCTTCATTGCTCCTGAGCACAGGCCATGAAATTTTTGGGAGTCATCCGGGTATGAAAGGAATGCCAGTGGCAGAACTTGGGAAACTGTAAGATGCCATTTTGCATCTGGTGCACCTTGCAAGAGGGGGTTTCTGTGCTTCTCATCCTGGTCCAGCCCCACTCGCCTGCCAGCATGGCTCACCCCATAAAGTCAGTCCCCTTGCCTCTGTCCCTGGCAGGCACTTGTTCAAGGGCAGCTCCGTGCTGCTCATTTCTCAGCACAGGTGATGCTCTGCCCGTGACACCAAAGGAAGGAAGTGTCCTGTAACCATCTCCTCCCTCATAACATGCCGAATTTCACCCCTCCTTAAAACATGCGTCAGATTTCCAGATAGCTTGATAGCAAATGTTCTTGTCCACAAATCTGGGAATTTTTCCCTACTTCCCGGGTCAGGAAGAATAAACACTGAAGAGGAAAATAAAAAAAAGCAAGACGTGAAGCCTCGAAGTCTCACCCCTAGATGGGGCTAGTGTCCGTAAGAGCAGTGTGTGTGTTTTTTTAAAATTCAGTTCACTTAAAGTGAGACTGAAATTAGGTATCAACAGAGAATTTACAATTTAAATTGAACTTTGACTCATTTAATTAAGTCTTTCGTCCTGTGAACCTCATTCACAGCCTTAGCACAGGGCTGCTCTAGGATCCCAACAGATAAACTTCTTCGTTTCCTGGGTGTCTGTTTTTTTAAGAAATGTACAAAACAAACAAACAAACAAAATCCAAATTGCCAAGTAAACTGAAAAGGGAATAGGAGTGAGCAGTTATGTTTATGTGCTCTTGAGCCGGAGATTAGGGATAATCAGGGGATGATGGAGAGACGGCGCACTGCGAGGCGAGCTTCCATCTGTCCATCTGTGAAATAATCTGAGGAAGGGCTGCATTGCAATGAAAATAGCAGAGAATAACAGTTCAAAAGTGTTTCTAATGTTTCCAGAGCTAGGCATGTATATGATCTCATTCAAGAATGTGTCTTTCTGTTATTTCCACAATGCTCATTGTGATCACAACAGGAAACTGCACTTCACACCATGTGAGGATGGAAGGTTTGCACAAGGCCCTGCTGAAATTTAACCCCCTTACCCAGGACGTAAAGTGGCTAAAAGAGGACCCCTCACACAATTTGTAATGATTCCTGCAGGCAGTGGCGCTGCGGCAGGTACAGAGCTGCTGAAACAGGGGCATGTGCTGTGTCCTTACCACGCCTTCTCTCAGATACCTCAACTCATTCAATCTTAAAAACCCGTTCGGGGCTGGGTGCCCATATTCAATGGGTAGAGCACTGGCCCAGAACACTGGGGCTGGCAGGTGGGGCCTGCTAAACAAAATAAAAACAAACAAACAAACAAAAAAACACAGTAGGATTTAAGTGTTATTATAATTCCCACTAGGGAATTAAGTCACTTGTCTGAAAGCAAAGCCCAAACTCTTAACTCTTAAATCTTACTTTAGTTTCTTCTGAAATCAGACTCATCCTTAAACTCTGTCACCCATAAATGAAGCAGAAGGGTCTCTACTGACAGGAGGCAGCATGCCTTAAAAAATAAGCTTTGTCGTCAACTTAGCACCAACTCCCCTCTTTCAGCACTCCAAATTACAAACCTTTGAGGAGGTAATTTCAGCTATTAGAGCCTCAGTTTCCCAATCAGTAAAATGGGTTGACACTGTTCCCATCTGGCAGGGTGGTCACAGGGCAGAAATGAGATGATATATAAAAAACATTTGGCCTGAGCCTGGATGTTTACCAAGATCTCCCAAACACAAGGCCCAGGCAACTTTTTCTTCCTCTTCCTTATTACTTCCAAATATGCTTGTCCCTCCCAGGCCAGCAGTGCCACTGCAAGAACTGTTTCTGTCTCCTGCCCAGTGCTACAGATCACAGGGTAGAAATGCACCCCCGCCTCACTGAACAACACTGGTCCTTGCACAAACACAGTGCTCACAGCTTCTCCTGAGTACACACTGTGCCAGGGCAGCCAGACAGCTGGACAAATGCAAGGACTGAGCTACAGGTCAAGGGCTGGCTGGAAGCAACGCCCAGGGGTCCAGGGTGTCCTACTTGACCTTGCAAAGGTACAACAAGGACACACTTTGGCAGAGAGCTTCTACCTCAGAAATGCTGGTCACTGAGACACACAGGGTCTGGCCAAGGCGGGAGGGAGCAAAGGAGCAGAGGAGGAAGAGTGAAAACAAGGCTGCAAAGGAAGCAGAGATGGGAGAGGACTCCCTGTCACATGAGGGAGCTGCAAAGAGCTGTTTCATCGTGCTGAAGGGATCTGGGGTGGCACCGAAGACGTGCCTCCCACAGTGAGGAAGATTTTACTGGGAGGAGGTGGAGAGGAAAGGTGACTTGGAGGGAAGAGGACAAGCACAAGGGCCAGGGCAGGGAGGTGCGGAGAAGGCTTAGGGGGTGGCCCTCCTGGAGCCAGGATGAGCCCAGTGTAGGTCCAGGACACGCGGCTGGGGGAGGTCTGGGAGGCCCAGCAAGCAGGAAATGAGGATAACGAGAAATTACTCTCTGCAAGGGCATGAGGGAGGCCTCTCAGAGCCACCCTGGTGTGGCGCGTGGAGAAAGCTGCAGTCTGAGGCTGCCTTCTGCCCCCTAGCGGTTACAGGGGAGCACAGCACTGCGTCCTTGGGACCAGAAATGTCCCGGCCCATCCGAGGAGGCAGCAGAGGGTTAGCCCGAGGACCTGGGGACCCTGTCTCATTCCTCAGAACTCCAGGAAAGGACTCTTTCTCTGTTTACAAAGCTCTCAGATATTTCTCTGTCTTAATCTGTCTTGAACTAGGAATGTCCTCCAATTTCAGAAATTAACACAATGAAGTTTTCTTAGCTTCAGGGATGCAGCCTGGATGCTAAGTGGACATGAAGGACCAGGACAGCCAGGCAGCCAGTGGTCCAAATTCCTCAGGAACAGAGGAAAAAAAAAAAAGTCCACCAAACAAATCAGAAGGCTCCTCATAGTGTGCAAATACACAAAATGTAGCCTATTATACAATTTTAATAGCAGTGACAGTTTTAAGGAAGCTTTAGCAATATTTCAAACTCTGGCATCAAAATCTGACAGATTCAATTTTGTTTTTATCAGGTTATCTGATGACATTTTGCAAAAGACGCATTCAGTAATTTTCAGGCTCACCCTCCACTGCCAAGCATTGCTTGCCTGCAAATGGGAGATCCAACATGGAAAGTAGATCTCTTGTCTGCTAAGGAACAAAGAAGGGCTCAACCCACCAGCAGGCAGAGACCACAACGTCTTGCCACCTCTTACTCCACAGCCAGCTCATCTACAAAGAAGCCCCAGCTATCCAGTAGATAGCAGAGTGGAGGCCCAGCCTGCATGATTACAGCAGAGTGGTCAGCTCTGCTGTAGCTTCTGGGGAAGCACAGCTGTCCTAATGAGCAGACCTGCATGTTGGCACACTATTGTAACATCTGGGAACCTGAAGCACATCTACGGCATCCAGGCGTAACCTGGTCTGCAAAGCCACCAGCTGTTAAAGTATCTGGAAGATCACCAACATGGCAGGAGGAAAGCCCCACTTTTCTTAATAAAACTCAGGAATGAAACAGAAGGTTTCATCACATTCAGTCAAGTTCACAGCAACAGGGTGAGGAGATTATGAGGGAAAGAGCCAATCATAGTATCTCCTAATGACAGAGTCTCTCTTTGGCCAACTATTAGTGAGGCTCCTCCGAGTCCTCTCTCAACTGGGCCTGGATTCTGGATGTCCTTATTCCTCTCTGCACAGTCTGATTTTAGCAAGAATCCCAGTATGCTGTCTTAGTGAGAATCCCTCACTCTTACTATCTGATCACCTTTGATATCCGAGCAGGATCTTCATCCCCCACAATCCCCAGGTGGCAACTGCTAACCCCAGCCTGCCTTCAACAAGAATCCTGCAAGATCATTTAGCAAAGAACCACCCTACCCTCTTGGTAATTTTCCACCCACTCAGTACTCCCTCCCCATCCCACTCTGCTCCTGGACTAGAAATCCCCAATTTTTTCTCATTGTTTTTGGAGTTGAGTCCATCCCCTCCCCTACTGCAAACCCCTTTGCTTCCTGTTAACAAGCACTATTGAATAACTTCTTAATCCTAACCTGAGCTCTTGGTCCTCATTCCTTCCAGTGAGATGCAAATAGCATGTCCTGCTGTCCTTGTGCTGTGGTTGTCAAACAGCTTGGTGAACACTTCTAAGCCAAAATTCCTATTTCAAATATAAGAAAATAAAGCACACAAGAATAGTTCTTACTGGGTGATCCGAATTAAAAACAAGAGCCATGATCAAGAGGGAACCGGCTTGCTGGTTTCTCCCCTTGAATCTGGCCCGAAGGGGATTCCCCCCCATCTCCTCTTTATTCTTCCTGAAGATGCACATTCTCATTTGACAGTTTCAGCTGATTGAGGCAGAATGTTAAATTTCCTGCCAAAATGGGTTCAGTGTCTTGTCAGCTATTTCCTCTAGTGAAATGCACTTTCATCTCTAATCTACTGAGGACTGCTATACATGTCAAGAGAGCCTCAGAGGAAAGACGTCTGAGGGACAGCCTGCTACTATATTTAAATTGGCTTCACCTAGACAAATACATACTCAGATAAGGTTAATAAGGGTTAATAATTTATACTCGGGAAAGTTTAAGAGGATTGCATAATTTAAGCCTCCTATAAAGACCCCAGAACAACTCTACACCTCAGCAGTCTGCTCTCTTTCAAGACTGTCCTTCAAAAGAATGCTCCATTGTTCCCTAGAGAGCCAATTTCAAAATCAAGTAACCATTGAACATGCCTTCTGCCTCCTTCATCTTATTTGAGAAAAAGCCAGTGAATAAATCAGATTTTTCTTTTTCTTTCTTTGAGATAGAATCTATGTTGCCCTTGGTAGAGTATTTGGCATCACAGTTCACAGCAACCTCAAACTCTTGGGCTTAAGTGATTCTCTTACCTCAGCCTCCCAAGCAGCTGGGACTACAGGTGCCCACCACAACACCTGGCTATTTTTAGAGATGGGGTCTTGCTCAGGCTCAGGCCGGTTTCAAACCTGTGAGCTCAGGCAATCCACCCACCCGGGCCTCCCGGAGTGCTAGGATTACAGGCATGAGCCAACGTGCCGAGCCAATGACATTATTCTTGTCTTGTTATTAGTTATGTTCAGTCACTAGTATCTTCCATGCCCATTCTTACGTTTATTCTCACTTGGACAATTAAGAATAAATTTTTCCTTTCATCTCACCTTGTTTGAATCCATATCCCATCTGAGATTTTGTAATTATTCCAAAGTATACCTGTGATCACATTACTGCTCTGTTTAAACTCAGTTTAGATCTAGGGTTATGTCCCCTCCTTCCCCAGGAACCCTGTGTATTTACCATGTGCCACGTACAATGCCAAATGTCTTACATTGATTATCTTAGAATCTCCCCCAGACCCTTGAGAGATGAGTATTCTTCTCTTCATTCAACAGATTCTTTCATCCATTCAACAGATACTTATTGAGTACATGCTCAACATCAAGGAGCATGGCTCATCCATTGCTGTTTTGGGGAGGATGGGTCTTAAGTAAAGCCCACTTTCATGAAGATGAAAGGTATATCCAAAGGCTTGTATCAGAGCTCTTACAAAAAACTATTCTGTTGAGGTATCCTCACACCAAGCTAATGCTTTTTTATAAGGTGGTGAATGAGTAGAAACAAATTTGGGATAGGTGGGGGACTCTGCTCTTATATCTATAGATTTTGGTACCACCTTATGAAGCTTCATCATTTAGAAAAATAGAATTCCTAAACACAATTGCTTTTGTGTTGATATGATAATTGGTATTTTCCCAGAGGGGGGAAACCCACTTTCTATTCTATTTTACATTATTCACCTGCTTAGCACCCAAAGTACTGATAGTAAATAAGAATGATGGCTCCATCAGTGGTCCTTAAGGAGACCTGTTTTTGGTGCTGGGGTCTCAAAGTCTTTTGAATAGAAACTTGTGTGGTTCCATAATTAACCTCATCAGAACGAGGTCCTAGAGTCACTCAAGATTTAATAGCTGAGTACAGGTTTCACAGGTTTAGAAACTAGCATGGAAATGTAAACCTGCTATCCACAAGGAGACTCTTGGCAGAAATAGAACTGGGTCCTGCCTTGCCCTAGGACAGAGAACACGGCCAACATCTTCGCTCCTCAGCTGTCCACTTAAAAGGCTAGCGGGTGGATATTTGTTGCATGTTTCTTGAGGTGGCAACATGACTTCTGAGCATTTCACCTGAACCTTTTTAGGTTTTACTCTTTGATACCCCTCCTTTCTTTTCCCCATGTAGAACGTTAATATTTGCCTTTTTAGGGCAAAATCTGGATCCTAAAAAAAATGTAATCAGGGAGTGTATCATTTAGAAAAGTTGACTATTTTTAAAATTAATTGTTAACCCAGCCAAGAAATATTTGCTGAACACCTGTCGCAAGCCAGGCAACGTCATAAATCCTGGGCTTACAACTGGGAACAAGTCTCTCTTCCCGTCAAATGTATGTACGTTCCATAAGGACTGGGGAAGATGAAGGCACTCAGGATAGAAAACGTGCCCAGAGCACAAAACTGTGGTTAGAGGACGCCTGGCACTCTGCATCCGGGGATCTGAGAGAGGCAGGCGGGCAGCAGAGTTCTTGAGGACTTTACTGGTAGAGCTGGAGGGAAGATTGAGTGCACTGGATATTTAACAAGTGGAGAAACTAATACCTTATTATCTGAGGTCACCCAGGATGGTGGCAGTTGCTGTCCCAGGGGTTCTCAGGAAGTCCCTTCTCAGGACTGCTAGTTAGCATTTGGGATTGTCAAGATATAACAGCATATGTAGCCTTATTTCCTCTTTATAAGTGGCCCATTGCTTTGCATTAAATTCATGTTCTTAGGTAATTTTTTACCATTTGTGTAGGATTAGTTCTAAAAAGATTAATTCCACAATCTCAATAATTTATATGATTTGATGTCACAAATATCTGGATAATTTGATATAGCATCAAAAAAGGCTTTCTTCATCTTTATAAACTTTGAGGTAATGCATTTTCTTATCATCATAGGGAAATCAATATATGTCTCACTAAATCCTTTTAGTTTTTCAAATTTTATGAGTTTAACATGGGTGATATATAAATCATAGGTCAAACATTTTCTTTTTACCTGATCTGATTTAGTTTGATAAAATCAACTCCATCTATATGTATGTCTTTTAGAAATATGTCTCCGTTTTTCCCAAATGCATATGTCTTACATCTAACATGTGAGAAAAAAATTCCAGTAGCACCTCCCCGGGGAATCTGTACTAGCCACTGATTATGCTAATAGAAACCAAGAGGTTTCCAAAGCAAAAGAACTACAATAAATTATTCATAAATAGGTCTCTCTTTTGATGGTTTTGGTGTTTCCGAATTTTCCAGACCATAAAGGTTATGTGAAATGATACAAGTGCGCTAAGCTGAAGATGTTGCAGAGGGAAATGGGAATTGGAAATTAATTCGGATTTTAAAGAATTGCGTTTTTGCATTTGGTACATTGCTGGGAGCTGCTTGGGCAGGACAAGGCCCAGGAGACTGCTTATCTGGTGGTCCTAAGTGGCTGCACATATTTTTAACAGGTAAGGACTGGTTTCTGATAGAACTGTGGCCCAGTTCCCACAGGCACTGACTCCTGGTCCTCAAGGTTGTCCCAGATGAACTATTATGCTTAGGTTCCCGGCCCACAGAACTGAAGGCTTCGAAGTGACACACTGCTCTGTTTGCACCTGGTTTCTCAGCTTCTCTGGTTCCTTTTCCTTCTTTTTCCCTATCTTGATTTCCCGTTTTGCTTCTATGGGTCTCCATACAAACCCAAGGGATGCCTCTTAGACTGTGGGGGTGGGTCTCCCCTTGCCGTGTCCACTCCCTGCCCGCCATAGTTTTGTACAAACACATTTTGTTGTATCTACCAACATTTCAAAAATTTAAGAATTCCTTTTTGTATGGATTTGGCAGCTCACACCTTTAATCCCAAGATTTTGGGAGGATGAACCTTGAGGCCAGGGATTTGAGATCAATTGGAAAAAAATAGTAAGACTTCATCTTAAAGAAAAAAATGTGAGTTTGAGAATTTGTTCTTGTCATAACAGGCATTGATAGGTTTTAAAATGTTTCCTGTTTATTTTTATTTGCAATTTTCTGATCTCTATAATTTAAACTAATTGCATCTACTTTATCTTTACTCTTTTTTTGGTATTCAATGAAAAAAAATTCTGTCTTGACCTGAAGTCTCTTGCGTTCCCTATAACTCAGCCTCCCTTACATACTACATATTCAAGAAAAGATCCAACTCCACCCCTCCCCTGACTCCCACCGGCTCCTGGGAGACTCCTTCCTGCACCTGCCTCTTTTCTTGGTAACGAACTTGCTCTCCATGCGAATGAAGCACCTCCCCAGCTGCCCAGTGCACTGTGTCTCTGAAACTGACTAGACTACAGTTAGCGTTCTGGGTCTGCATTAGTCTTATCATCTAAGATGGAGAAGGAAGGAACTGAGAGCAACTTGATTTGAAAGAGGCAAGTCTGTAGTGGGTGAGATATTCTAAGTCTTCAGCCCAGATTTATATCACTCGTCTCTGTCATCATCGGCAGTGCTCCATTTTATACACCAATGATCCTGCTCCAGATGAAGAATTCTATGGTCATACATGAGGTACTTTTCCTATTGTAAACCTCACACCCTGCACGGTCCTCGGCACAGTGAGCCACCAACATGCACTCAACCAGGAAGGAGAAGATGCCGGAAAGCCAACAATCGCCCTCTTTCAGCCAAGGCTTGGGTCAAGGGAAGCCACTGCCACTGCGTGGTCAAGGCACCACTGCATGCTCAAGGTGCCACTGTGCGGTCAAGGCACCACTATGTGATCAAGGCACCACTGCGTGCTCAAGGTGCCACTGCACAGTCAAGGCACCACTGCGTGCTCAATGCTCCACAGGTCCTGGATGGTGGAAGGTGGTAAAATCACTATGACAGGGCTTTTAATAAAAACCAGAATACCTGATTAAATAGCTCTTGTCTGACTCAGACAGAACTTGATGATGACTTCCTGAAGCACTTCCTTGGAAAGAGAAACTTAGGAAAAAAGAAGTTGTTTCCTTCTTCCCTCTAAGTGGGTGAATATCTATCTGTCTACCTTGATGGAGGACCCTGCAGCTGCCCACAAGTGGATGCTTGTTATCTATTTTTCTGTAATATCCTAGGAAAAACACCAATATTGAGATAACTCTTGTGGGAGATTCCTCAATATTACATCAACCGGAGAAAAATAAGAGAAAGATTAAATAACTCTAGAAAACAGAAAAACAACTAAATAAATTTTCCTGCTTACTTTAATAAAGAGCCACTTCGCACTAGATAATATTTTCCCTTTCAATGGGGCAAATTTTGAGACAATTTGGGGTTGTGAATATTTTGAAAGCCCGGGACAAATCTAGTCTAATTCCTGAATTCTGAATTTTTGACATTTTACCCCATTGGTAGTCGTTAATCTCTGTGACCACTGATGCTCCATTTTAACAGCAGTCAGACTGATATGTCATGGGGATGGACCCGGAATGACAAACTGTTGATGCTTGAATAATATAGCTACTTGACAGTTCCATTCTCCAATCTCTTCTAAATATTAGTGATTTCTAAAGATGATTGATTTTATGTCACGAATTTTTGGTGAAGTGATAGGAAAACACATTTCATTTTCCAATGTCCCAATACCCATAAATAATGATCCATTACTGCCATGGCTTGGATGTGTCCCCAGAGTTCCTGTGTTAGAAAGTTAATTCCCAGAGCAACTGTTGAGAGGTGGCAGCTTTGAGACAGGATCTGGTTACGAGGGTTCTGTGTCATGAACAGACTCATGTCCTTTTTGCAGGAGTAGCTTCTTTGTGAAAGGAAGATTCAGCTCTCTCCATCCCTCTCTGTCCTCCCCCTGGTGATGGCTCCACCACAACATAACACAGCAGACACACTTAACGTGGAATTTCTAGGCTCTACCACTATGGGCCAAACAAATTTCTGTCAATCATAAATTATCCAGTCTGTAGCATTTTGCTACAGTAGCACAAAATGGACTATTTTATGTTTCAGAAGCTTTTCGAGAATTGTTCCTTTATTATATTATACAGAAAGAATGTACTTATAATCCCTACCTTGGGGATTTTAAGAACAGACAATTAGCATCCAAACAGGAGGACAGAGAGGAATTCAAAAACTCAATCACTGGGTATCAGCCAGGAAGGCCTGTGGGAACAGAAAGCAGAATGTTGGGATTTCAAGGAAGAAGATCAACACTGGATTCAAGGTACATTTGATATAAATTTGAAACAGGACCAGCAGTCTAGTGGGTATTTTAGCAAACACAAAGGCAATGTGGGGCTCTGGCCCTAAGGCCATTTAGATTTTCTGGAGATATAGCAAATGCATGCACACAACTATTGAAGATGCATCAGTAGACGGCAAATAGCTCTAACGTGGCATGGAATAGAAAAAATAATTTTTAAGAAGGGAGGACGAATTACATTAGAAACATCTACTTGGAAAACTGGAAAGAACAGCTTCGGTTGTCAGTTAGCAGGCTTCAGTGTGAGCTCGGAGTGGGCCTCAGGGGGCAGAAAACGGAGGGAGGCAGAGAAATGGGAGGAGGCAAAAGGGAGGCTCCAAAGGGACGGGCAGGATAACGGGAGACATCACTGCATGGACTGTTAGTGCGTTTTACATCAGTTTTAAGAGAAACTGGTATTTCCCTAAAACAATATATATTTGATGGAGAAATGCTATCCATTTCAGTAGCAGAATAACTTTATTATATTGCTGGAAAAACTTAAGAATCGAAAGTTGGAAGACAGCAGGTGGAGGTTATAAATTTTGTATTAATACAGCAATACAGGAATGAGATTTATGAGCTCCAAAATAACGTAGTCTTTTACTGAGAGCAATTTTACTCTCTCATATGTATCTCTGTGATTTGACCCTGGTTTATATGAATATCTTTTTAGGGGATGTATTTTTCTGAATACGGTTTATTTCATTCAAGTGATTGTGCACAGAGAGAGAGAGGTTTAAGGACTACCATGTCTACAGTTACAACAATGAGTTGGATAACACCATAACATAAGTTTGAAAAAGACAAATATTATAAAGCAAATTTTGAAAAAGACGAAAGATAAGATGGGACAATGACATATTTGGACATAATTTCTTTCAAAGTCAATATTCATTTCTAGACTCTTTAAGGTGTCTGCATCTTCCTTTCCTTCAAGTATATTCCAGAGACTTAGATTAAGTGCTAATAAAATTGTAGTATGTAATATGGCTCTATTTCATAGAAGCAGAAATACTGCCAATTGCAAAGGCCAAGTTCCTTAGACATTTTTTCTGGAAAACTAAAATAACTCAAGAATTTCAGAACTTAAGGTTGTAATAGGTTTATAAGCACCATTTTGATATATAGGAAATTCTTTATTCACAAACATTCAGATCACATAATGTCACAAATAAGTCAAGAAGAGAAGGCATTGTGATACTGGTTAACCCACAAAAAGACAGGTTTTTATCCTAAGATCTAGAATATTATAGACATTCCTGAACCCACCACGTCCTGTTCAGTGCAAGAGCGACAGCGCCCCAAGTGTCGATGTGATGAGATGGCCTCATGGCAATGAACACAGAAGGACAGACATTTTAAACACTAAAAATTAACTAAAAATGAGAAATGTACATGTGGTGAAATGAATACTCATTTTTTTCCTAATGCTAGGAACAAACAGCAAAAAAGGAACATTGTGAAAAGTACTTTTTTCTCCATCTATGAAAACCACAATAATCAGGTGGTTACATCTGAAAAGTAGGTTGGTGCACTTTCCTGTGCATAAACTTTGGTTAAGGGTTCTTAAGAATAGTGCAGAATAAATGAAAGACTCTCATTCTAGAAAGCAACCACAATACCATGATTAATTTATTCCTTGAGCTTTCTCTTGTTCCTGACACATATTCTTGAAACCAATGAAACAACTCTATTATTCTTTCATTAGATCTAGAAAAGTGTTTCTTAATCCTCACCTTGCACCAGAACCATCAGGAAAGCTTTGTAAAAACTCAGATGACTATTCTCCACCCCAGAAATTCTTTCTGCTATGGCCTGGGCAGGGTTTGAGCAATTATACTTATAGGACTTCTCTAAGTGAATCTAACATGTTTCCAGACTTAAGAAATACTGGTTCATAGGAGGAGATTGAAAATGTCATATACACATATGAAACAGATAATTTATCCTTATTTCTTTAATTTCCAAATCCCCACTCTTGTAGCTTCTTCCTTCATTTAGAATATGGAAAGGAATCATAACTACTAAAACTGACTTAATATTTCTATAATCTTTAACTCATGTTCTTATTGCACACATATGTAAATCACCATTCCTTGATGATATCACAGAGGTGAGAAGAATACTCCAGAGATGGCTAATCCTTACCTATTGATTGAGTCGATTATTATTATTATTCACTCTCACACTGACAATAACTTTATGATACGCAGTAAGCCCAAATTTAATTTCCTTTTTTTCCCCACACCCTTTTTTACTTTAATGGATTTTTCCCCATTATAATAATATTTAACAGATCATCTTTATTTTACACAAGCTGTCTCAAATAATGAAAACAACCTAACTTATTTTATGAGACTAATAAAACTTCCATACCCAATAGGAAAAGAAAATTGGGTGTAAATTGCATATAAGAATATAGATGTAAAAATCTTTAATAAAGATCTAACTGAATAAAGTATACATTGAAAAAAAAAAACCAGAATCAAGTGGGGTTTACTCCAAGGATGTAATAATAGGTTAACATCAGAAAATGTATGTACATTAAATTAATAGACCAGAGAAAAAAAATTCCTGCTGCTTAAAAGATGCTGGGAAAGCCTTAGTGCAATTCAAGGCCTTTCTGTTTCAGTAATTCCCCAGAGTAAGATAGAAGATGAACTGTATCTACTATAGAGTTTCAGCAGGATTGTGTTTAAAGGTGTTGATATATGCATTTTGTAATTTGATTCAATGGTTTTTTTAGTCTTTCACGTACATTTATAACATCGTATTTCAATTTTTAGAAGATATACATTTTAAGTGTGTCTTGTTTTTTTAAGTGGACTTTCTTACAATTTTAAAAGGCAACTACAACTGATGATACAGGGTATTTTACAATATATTTTTGCAGGTACATATTTCCTTGTCCCCAGAGGATAATCATGGTATAAAGTGATCATTGTGTCTTATGATTCCATGATTCAAAAATTATTCTTGTTCTAAAACTCTGAACTACTTTGTTTCTTTTTAGTTGTGTTGGAATACAAAAATCACTCGCCTATTTCTTGTTTTTCCTTTCTCCCTGCTCTAGAACATAAAATAAAAGTTCCCAAGCACTAAAATACTAGAATTTATCTACACTAAAGTCTATATGAATTCTGAAAACATATTTCTTCCTAAAGATCAGACTGTCTTCATTTTCACTGCCACTACTAATATGCATTTGCTTAGACTGGGGGTTAACTTTTTTTTTCCTGGAAAGGGTCAGATAAGAAGTGTTTTGGCTTCCTGAACCTACATTCTCTATCAGAACATCCAGGTCTACCACAGTAGTGTGAAGGCAGCCACAGACAACACACATGAGTAGGGCTGTGTTTCAGTAAAACTTTATTTATAAAACAGGTGGTGGGCTGGATTTAGTAACTGGGTCCTAACCAGCCAGCACTGGCTGGGAAGTAGTACACCCCTTGATGAACAAGTGTGTCCTATTCTGGTAGGAACATGAGATAATCTCTTTGTTCTTATTTCAAAGAAATTAGACATTTTTCAAAAGGCACACATTTGCAATCCATGCACATATGTCTATATCTATTAAATGTATCCATTTGATTTTAACATTTTTAGACATAGTTCACACGAGCAAAACAGTGCAAATCATTCTAGCAGACTCAGTTTGAAAAATAACAACGTTGGTGTGTGATTAATACCACCATTTCTACACCTGCCGTGTTTCTTCTGTCTGGTTTGTTAACAGGAATCCAAGTGACTCCAAGTGATGATCACTTCAGTGAATTTGAGTTTATTGCCAGGTGAGAAGTTATAAAGGAAAAGATAGAACTTCATGGATATCAAATCATTCATGACTTTAACAGCCAAATAAGTGTTAAATGGCTGCCAGGTGTCAGTTAAGCAAGTTGATCACAGCATCGATTATCGAGCTTGTGCCCAGACACTCAGCAGACAATGTCTGTCAAATAGCCAAAGATCTGAAACTTGTGAATTGAATTTAAGAATATAATGCCATCATTCTTTCTTATACTTGAGATTCCCAAAAGGAATATAAAAAGCAGGAACTAATAATGGAACAAAATAACAAAGGGTTTGCCATTACCAAAGATAGTTGACGAGGTACTTGATTCCTTTTGAAAATTGATCACAAGTAAGAGATTTTGGCCAGGACTTCTTTTGCTTCAGGGATCTCCTAAGAGACCCGGGGAATAACTGTTTAGAGACTGCAATCACATAGACATGGCATATGCAGCAAAACTGTGGCTGGAGTTCTGGTTGTCTATACATGGCTAGGGAGTTGTGTGATAGAAATATTTAACATTGGTTCTGTATTTATAGCCAGACAGTCAGATAGTATTCATTGTGAGGTCATTGTCAAGTTCTCTAAACATTTAGAATTCAGTAGTAGTCCATCTCCTTATATGAAAAGTGGACACTCCACTTGGCTGAAAGGACCCTGATGTGCTATAATCAGTCCTCACTATCAAGACAGTATCAACTAGTGCAGTCTGGAGACTTCTGCTTGCCGAATACCTACTCTCCACCTGTTCCCTTTCTAAATGCTAATGGAGCCCATGAACACTGTGTTTTAGAGTGAGCCTGAAATGGCATTCTCTTGGGTGAGATGTTCTTTCTGTTGGCAGGGAGATTCGCTCTGCCTCACTCTAATTCCTGCTCCCCACAGAGGAGGAGGAACACTGAGCTTCTCTTAGGGACCATGACACAGAGCTGGAGGCACAGAGGCAGCTCTGTGGAATAGGTAATTGCTTGGTTGTGCCTTTTAATTACTTAGGCACAGCTGTACTGTTTGATGAGCCAGACTAAGTGAGGCCTCTCGCCCAAGTTTCTTACATGGAAGTTCACCACGCTTTGGAGCACTCGCCAAAAAGCCCAGATCATGCAGGGCAAAAATAAATGGGCCACATGTGCTAATTGCATACCTCTCTCTTCCCATGTTTCAGTTCCTTAAAAGTGAGAATGTGTATGTCTTCTGTGTCTACTGATAAGAGTTAACAAAACACTCCTACTTCTTACCAGCTGGTCACATTTTAAGGTTCCCTTGGGAGCTTTCCACAGAGGCTCCAATCCAGAAGGAGAGTTAAAGGACAGAAGTTTAGCAAGTAAGCTGATGGTTTGGAGCTGAGCCAAGAGAGAAGGTTGAGGAATGCACATCAACCCTGCTGAGGCAAGCTGTGACCCCAAGGAAAAAAACAATAGGTATAAAATGCAAGCTGACAGGAGTCCCCTCCCACATGAGAACAACTCGCAATATACTTTCTAAAAACAAGTGAGCAGAGTTCAGATTTCCTCCTATTTTATCCCACAGGAGAGACCCTCTAAAAACCAGAACTCCTTCCCCAGTGTGCCATGGCACTCGCCAGCCAGGCATAAAACTGTATAAAACTGCATATATATTCTACCTGCAATTCTGAACTCCCAGCACTCCCCTCCACTTTCATCCCGAGATCTGGAAGCCTATCCCCCATGAAGTCCATATTTTTGGACATTTTCTCAAGAGGTGTGGACAAGGTGTGGGCTGTTATAGGTCTGTGTGATTCTGTGTCACGGGTGAAAGGAGAAGACGATGGACTGAGGGAACCATATGGGAGAGGGAGAGGCAGTGCTCTGCGGCACAGAGCAACAGCAGCAGCAACGGGAACAATAGGGCTCACACCATGGGGATATTTTGGAGAGACACTCCCTGCCTCTCTGGACAACCAGAGAAAGCTGGGTGTCTTCTCCAGTGGCAGCCACTGGTGGAACAGTTCTGGTATAGAAACACAGGCCCTGTGATTAAAGGGTATATGCCTGAGGTGGTACCTGCCTGGGTAGGAAGCAGCAGGGACAGAGACTGGAATACACATGCACAGACACAGCATAATCCCTGGGTGGGGCTGAGTCAGAGGGCTGCTTTAGTGAGCCTAAGAAGCACCCAGCCCCCAGGGGATCACAGCTAAAACAAAAGTAAGTGAGGAGAAAGGCAGGAACTGATAACTGAGTGTGAGCTCTAACTGCACCCACCCAAACACAGAGTGCAACGGAGACAGACATGCCAGCTCCAGGTGGTGGCACAGACCAGGGCTGAGTCACAGTTTCTGTGAACTCAAACAGTGCCTGGTCTACAGGAAAATATAGCCAGGACAGAAACACAAATTCTGCGAAAATAGAAGAGCAAGCAACTCCAATCAGGGGCAGAGCTGGAACTGAGTGACTTGCCCCAGCTTCCATTAACTACCCAAAGTTGTCAGGCCTCAGCTCCCTCTGCCTGATGGTGGCATAGGGCAGTGGGCTGGCCAAACAGACATAGATCTCACTGTGGCTACAGCAAGTGCAAACCCCTGGAGCATCAGCTCATTGGAGGGAACTGGGTCACAGCCCTGCAGGGTAACCAGTGCCTGGGTAGATAGAAGTGTAAGGTAGGGAAGGAGGTACCAACCTTCCCAGACTAATTCATGTGCTGAGTGGGTCCTGCTGACTCCATGGAGCACTGAAGTGAGTCATTATCAAGCTGCCAACGGACCCCTGCTATCTAGTTGCTAGAGACCTTCTGAACTCTCCCACTTAAAACTGGGTACTAACTGGAACAATTGATTTGGACCTCTTGAACTGGGCCAATCACCCGAGGATTATCCAAAGCGGTACCATGGGTGTGCAGTTTGGGGAAGGTTTGATTTTCCTGTTCCAGCTATTGCCCATGGGGAGCAGGGTGACTTAATTGGTGGTATTTCTCCATAGCTGAGACTTCAACCCAGGATAACTGATTCACTAGGGTAGGACAGAGACCAGCTGAAAATAAGATAGAACCATGTAGCCCTACCACACCAAGCAGGTCCCTAGTAGCACTGTGCGGGTGTAGTACTGCATGGCTCCTTTCCAATGCTCTATGGGAAAAGGTACAGACATCAGTCCCAGTTTTTGGGCAAAGTATTGGGTAATCACTACTCCAGGAGCCCGCAGCACAACTTCACCTTATCTGCTCATCTACTCAAAGGGTGCAAAATAATCAAGGGGCAGAATCAGTGGAAAAACTCTGGAGTAGATCAACTTGCCCAAGGAATAACATGGCAGACACAACAGAAGATCCTATTCATAAACAAATGGCTGAGATGTCAGAAATCAAATTCAGAATTTGGATTGTAAATAAGATTAATAGAATGGAGGTAAAGTTGGAATGAGAAATTCATGGAGCATTTCAAAAGTTGTTTCAAGAATTCAATGAATTCAAAGACAAAATCACCAAAGATATTGACATATTGAGACAAGATCTTCCAGCCCTCAAAGATCTGAGAAATATGGTAGAATCCCTCAGTAACAGAATGGACCAGGCAGAAGAACGGATTTCTGACATTGAAGACAAAGCTTCTAAATGCTCCCAAATGCACAAAGAGGAAGAGAAGTGGAGAGCAAAAATGGATCATTCTCTCAGAGAGTTCTGGGATAATTGGAAGAAAACTAATATTTGCCTTATAGGAATTCCTGAAGGTGACGAGGTTGCTTTGAAAAGCACAGATGTTCTACTTCATGAGATGATGAAGGAGAGCTTCCCAGACATGCCAAGAGATTCTGAAATTCAGATAGCAGACAGTTTCAGAACCCCAGCATGACTCAACTCAAATAAGACATCTCCTAAGTACATTATAATTAACTTCACCAAAGTTAATATGAAGGAGAAAATTCTGCTAGCAGTCAGACATAAGAAAACCATACCCTACAAGGGGAAGAATATTAGAATGATTGCAGATCTCTCTGCTGAAACTTTTCAAGCTAGAAGAGGGTGGTCATTGACTTTTAATCTCCTAACACAAAATAATTTTCAACCAAGGATCCTGTATCCAGTTAAACTGAGTTTCATTTATGATGGAGAAATTAAATACTTTAATGACATCCACATGTTAAAGAAATTTGCCATAACTAAACCAGCTCTCCAGGATATTCTCAGACTTATCCTCCATAATGACCAGTGCAATCCTCCACCATAAAAGTAAACTCACTCAGAATTTTTTTATCAAATTCCAACTTCCACAGTGGTGAAAGGATTAAAAATGTCCACTGGACTTTCAAAAAACTAAATACTAAAAATTCTACCAGGTTTATCAATAGTCTCAATTAATATGAATGGCTTAAATTGTCCTCAAAAGAGGCACAGGTAGGCTGACTGGATGCAAACCTCAGGCCAGATATCTGTTGCATCTCATCTTACCTTAAAAGATAAAGTCTCAAGGTGAAAGGATGGTCATCTATATTTCAGGCAAATGGAAATCAGAAAAAAGCAAGTGTTGCAATTTTATTTGCAGATACAATAGGCTTTAAACCAACAAAAGCAAGGAAAGATAAGGATAGTCACTTCATATTTGTTAAGGGTAACATTTAACAGAATGAGATTTCAATTATTAACTTTTATGCAACCAACCAGAATGCACCTCAATTTACAAGAGCCTCTAACAGATATGAGCAACTTGATTTCCTCCAGCAACATAATAGTCAGAGACTTTAACACTCCTTTGGCAGTGTTGGACATATCCTCCAATAAGAAACTCAGCAAAGAAATTTTAGACTTAAACTTAACCATTCAACAATTGGGTTTAACAGACGTCCACAGAACATTTCATCCTAACAAAACTGAATACACATTCTTCTCATCACCCCAGGGAACATACTCCTAAAATCGATTCCATCTTAGGTCACAAGTGTAACCTATGCAAATTTAAAAGAATAAAAATTACTCCTTGCATCTTCTAGGACCATCATGGAATAAAAGTTAAAGTCAGTAACAACAGGAATCTGCATAGTCTCATATAAAAACATGAAAACTAAATAACTTTATGCTGAATGATAGATGGGTCATAGATGAGATTAAGAAGGAAATTACCCAGTTCTTGGAACAAAATGATAATGAAGACATGACTTACCAAAACCTCTAGGAGACTGCAAAGGCAGTCCTAAGAGGGAAATTTATAGCACTGAAAGCCTTCCTCAAGAGAACAGAAAGAGAGGAATTTAACAACTTAATGGGACATCTCAAGCATCTTTCTTATGGTGTTCACACAAATCCCTCTCTGTGGGGGCCTGTCCTCTGCCTGGAGCTCTCTGGCCTGATGACTAATGAGCCTTGCCTCCACTCTGGGCCACTGGGTTGCTGAGGAGAAGGTGTTGCCTCTCCCCTGGTATTTGCCTGCAAATGAAAATTCTCTGGTGAACTTAGGAGCATTGAAGACTGGTTTGGAAAAAAGTTCTGATGGTAGGATGCCCAGGAGTGGGATTTTTTTTTTTTAAATAGGGGGATTTAATTTTCAATATATAGGTGTAAAAGAATTCCTTCCCATTGCTCCAAAACTCAAAAGCCTACTTGGCTTCTAGGCCCTGACCCTTTCCATATCCTTCTGATTTATAAGCCCCTTGGATGACACTATGTTTCTCCCCTCTTGGAATCAGTGTAAACTCTCCTCTTCCATTAACGAGTCACCTGAAATGACTACACTTTCCTTCCTAATCTGTCTGGGATCCCTCTGTTCAGCCCCTCAGTGGCCCTTGCCCTTTCCTCAGGTCTGATATCCCCTTCTTCCCTTAAGCCACACATATAAAAGCTGTCCTCCTCTTCTTCAAGGCTGCCCCAGCAATTTGCCCCAGTCTGTCAAATGTCACAGAATGAACCCCTAGCTCAGTGGGTTGTGCCCATTAGGGGGTTTCCCTAGCTTTGCTCCATATTTTCAATTTCATTTTCTATTCTTGTGCTTTACACTCAGCAATGTGTGTGCCTTATATGCATGCATCAACACATATCACTCATACCCACACATACACATGCATGTGTGCACATGCACCCAGATCTGCCCTACACTACAGATGTGCATTCGTTAGGGTCTAAATGTTCCTTTTTTTTTTTTTTTTGAGTTAGGGTCTTACTATGTCACCCTTGGTAGAGTTCCATAGCATCACAGCTCATGGCAACCTCCTACTCTTGGGCTCAAGTGATTCTCTTGCCTCAGCTTCCCAAGTAGCTGGGACTACAGGCACCTACCACAATGTCTGGATATTCTTCTTTACATTTTTATTTTTATTTTTTGTTTAGCAGGCCTGAATTTGAACCCACCAGCCCCAGTTCATGTGGCTGGCACCCTAACCACTGAGCTGTGACACTGGGCCAAGGTATAAATGTTCTTTAAACCATGCACTTCATACTTCTCACTTCTCAGCTTTTCCTAGTTTAATGTCTCCTCCTGAAGCACCTCTTAGTTTCACCTTTGCTGGATCAGCCATGGGAGTTCAGTTTATATATTATCTACTTTAGAGGATTAAACATCATACTTACTATAACAGCCACCAATATCATAACTCATCTGAGGAATTATTGAGAACAAGACATTCTCCTGGCAAGCCTGGTAATCTCTTGTGACTTGGAAGGCAAGCCACCAAGTAACCCAGTAATCCTGGAGGAGTAAAGTTCAGTCCTATAATAGTAAGGCTAATGTTAAACATTAAACATTTTATGGCAGTTCCTTGAAGGATTAGGGAAGAAAAATTGCATGTAGTATTTGTGAAGATCATTTCCCTTGCCACCCTTGAAGATAATTTCCTTAAGCATATACTATCTTACCACCCTGGACGATAATTTCCTTGAGTACATACTCTCTTGGCACCTATGAGATTATTTCCCTGAGCACGCAGCCCCTGCATGTCCTTGCTTAGTAATCTTTCCACTCATTAAAAGGACTCTGTGAGAAGTGCTCAGGGGTATCCTGCACCTATGGTTAGCTTCACCTCTTGCAGCATGTACTGTCAATCTGTGTCTCGTGTGATTATTTATGCGGTCATGACAACCTACTTCACAAATCCCCCACTGATTCTCTTCCAGTATGATGTTACTCCATTTCCTAAACTCCACAGAGGGTTGGAGAAGGATGTGTTACTATTTGTGGAATATTTGCTTGAAGATACAGTTTTTATATTTAACATACATTTACAAATTTATTTGCACAATACTCCAAGGTGGTGGTACTGTCCTCATTTTGTAGATGTGCAGAGATACTCCAAGCAGTTGGATCAATTTTGTCTCTATTCCTTGAACATTGTTGAGCTTATCAATGCCAGTGCAGAGTCAGAATTTTATAGTTTTGAACCAAAACCCTTGTTGTTTCTCCTTTTTCATGAGGTCTTGCTAAAACTTCTCTGGAAGATTACCAGTGCTATGCTTTTGTATTTCTTATGCTATGTACACCTTTCCTTTTGTCTTCTCTGCCTTAGATCTCCTAGTTTGTAATGTCAGTGGCTTGCACACAGTGTAGAGTTATGAATCCATGCTCTTGAGAAGTAGCCAAAATTCACAGAACTTATTTTGGTTCCAGGTTTCTAAAATTGAATTAAACATAGGTGTTTCTGGCCCATGCCAAGGACTGTTAAAAGGATCCCCTAAGTATTCCTGAAAGGATAAACATAGAGCATTTTATAAACTGCAATGTACCACACATTTCCTTCAGTGAAATATTAGGCTTCCAATATTTCTGGAGATATCAAAAAGGAGACATGATCCCTACTGTTAAAGAAATTAATCTCTAGGAATATTCAGGTATGCAAAAAGAAAATAATCTCAGTGTGATAGGAAGCATATGACTACTGCAGAATGACCACTTTGTTACAAAGATAGGTGAATGGGGTGGGCAAGTGATTCTCTCATGAGGATGAAGGAAAGCATGTCTGGTGCTGGAAGATGGGCTGGAATGAAGATAAAACTCAGTAGGATAGGATGGGATACAGATACTCTAGGCAGTGGGTCAGCACAGTGATAATTCTAATTTATTGAACAAATAAATGAATTAGTGTTTGGAAGGACTCTGCCCCATGTAAGGCAACACATACCCACAAAGGCTTCTGTGATGATTTTCAAGGGCCAGCTAAGAACCATCTTCTAAAATTCTTCCTTGACTTGCTCAACTGCATCCTATGTCACCAGAATTTATATAAAACTGTTGGCATTCACCAAGTGGATTATTTCTCTTTGTTTTGGAAATTTAACTATTGTAAATAGGTATTATTTATTGTGTTTTGTTTCAACAACCTTGTAAGGTGGATATTATCATTACCGTTTTAGTGACCAAAAAAAATAGAGGCATAGAATAGTTAAATAACTACATCAAAGTCAATCAACCTATGGGTATGTTGCAGCAGGGATTTGAACTCCTGGGCCTACACATACAACAAGGAATGTTGTACTCTCTCCCTGTGGACTGAAGCTTGAGAAGAGGCAGGAAGTCTGCCATCAGCCTCCGGTTGGGATGATGGTTCACTCAGTCTTTGTCTTAAGATGATAATCTGTATCATTAGTGGAAAAGTCAGTTTTCTTTCTTTGTCAGGTAAGGGCATCCAATGCCAGAGAGAGAGGATTTTATGCCCCATCCTGTTCTCCAGTGCCCATTCACATCTCATCATGCCCTATCCCTATTCCTTGCCCTCCAATCACAGGAAAGCTTTCCAAACAGAGAAGCTCAGTGTTGGGCTTAATTAAGAATAAGTCAAAAGTGTGGATTCATGTATGATTTCTCTTAGACCTCTGTTGGGGCTAGTAATAGCATTGTTACGTACTAGAGGGCCAGTTAAAATTGAATGAATGGAAGGATGGATGGTAGAATGAGTAAATGAGAGAACTTCAGGTCTCAGCAGTATGGTTGATTTGCTATGAAGACAACTTTACTGGGTCTGCAGCCACCTGTACCACACACTAGCCTGGATCCAGTATAACCATAACTTTCAATTCCCAGATCAAAACTCACCCCCTATAGGAAGGCCTTCTTGATCAGCCTTGGACTGTCTCTATCCCATCTCATTGTTACCATTATTTCTCTGGAAATCTTCTCTACTCCCCACTTTCCTTTTGTTCCCTCTGAACACTGCTGCACTATTACTGAACTACTGTAAGTTTCCCATGACATGTTTAGGATCCTCCTTCTTTTGGATGGACCACTCTTCTCATTCCCCCATCTCTCTATTTACCAGGCAAGTTCAACTTTTTCTCCACTCTCAATTTGAAAGCCTTCCCTGATAGAGCATTTTGTGTCACAGCTGAGTTAGATGTTGCTTTTCTGAACTTACATGACCCAAAGACTTCCTGCCCCTAATTGCCTATGTGCCCCATTCATTTTCTCTCTTACACTGTCAACATCTGCAGAGCAGGGAACTGAATTTATCCATGGTTAGGCTCCCAAAAACTAGGATAATACTTGACCTATCTTCAAAGCTTAAATCTACCTTTTGAAGTAATGTATGAATAAATGAATGAATGAATACAACCCAACTGTGTGTATGTGTGAGTGTGGGTGGGTAACACCTTGTCACAAAGACGCTGCTCTTAAGACATGAAAGTGACTAAGTAAGAAGATTTGAAAGATGCTTATGAGGCTTCTATGTAATTTTAATGGGCCTTTTTGTATTGTTCTTCATTAATAAAGGGAAGAATAGAGTGCCATAGCATCTTTTATCTCCCATCTGTATTCAGATACAAAAGAATTTCCCCTCAATAAAATTTCAGGTTAAATTGATGATTTTCATTTTCTCAGAAAACCCATTTCCCTCTGAATGGATAAACTGCTGACCCAATGCCTATGTGTGATTTCCTGCTTAATGAGGGCACTGGCTGATACAGTGCATTGGGAAATGCCTGCAGGTCTTATCGTTAACCTGCAAGCTGTGGGGGAAGAGGGGAATTCCTCTCATAAGAGAAGATGTGGGACCAGGATATAGGGCTTGGGGTCTCCTGGTTTGGGGTCACCCTTCCCATCTCTGAGTCAGCCCATGGTGGGCTCAGCTTGACCTGTTGGATGACCATCTTCTCTGCTATCTCTCAGCTGTGGTGGCTCAGTCTTGACACAGAGGACAGTGGCCTGGCCAGGGGGTGGAAAGGGCTGTCCTGTGTAGGGCTTTATAAGAGTTAAAGCATCTTTTGTGGACTGAATGTTCATATGCCTTAAAAATTCTGTGTTGAAATCCTAACCCTAATCTTAGTCCCCAGTGTGATGTATAGTACTAGAAAGTGGGGCCTTTGGGAGGTGAGGCAGGAGCCCTAATGAATGGGATTCATGCCCTTAGAAAAGAGACCCTGAGAGACTTCTTGCTTTCTTTTTGCCTTGTGAAGATACAACAAGATGTCAGCAGTCTGCAACTTGGAAGCGTGCCCTCACTAGAATCCAACTAGGCTGGCACCCTGATCTCAAACTTCTAGCCTCTAGCTCTGTGAGAAAACAATTTTCTCTTATATAATCCATTCAATCTATGGCATTTTGTTTTAGAAGATTGAACTAACCAAGATGGTGCCAACCAGTTTAAGAGATGTGTTTCTGGAAGACAAAGAAGAAAGGGAGAAATGGATGGAGGATACTTCTGAGTACAGATACCCATGAGGAAAGGACAGCAAAAGGCTGCCCAGGGAGTGCCAGTTCCTCTGGAGACCAGATCAGTAGTGCTTTATCCATATAAGAGATAAGAATTTGTAAGTGGTCCACAGAGAAATACAACAAAGTCCAGGGTCCCTGTAGGTGGTCTTTGGTTAGATGAAAAACCTTACCAGGGGCTGTGCAGTAGACTGGGGACCCCTCCAAATGACACACAGGGTCCTGGATTCATTTTACCTTAACCTCAGAGCTGTGTTCAGTGAGCTAGGGGCAAAGCAGAGAATTAGGACCTGTGGCCAGATGGATTGACAAACCAAACTATCTTGTGGCCCGTAATTCTGCTGCAGCTAACACTCAGCAGTTAACAAATGCTGACTCTGGGCCAGTTTTGTATGAGTTCTGGCAGCAATAATAAAACCAATTATAGAGTCTATTTACAGAAGTGTAGTATATTAGTGGTCAGGGAGTTACCACCCTGATCTGAGGGAGCACAGGTTAGGGTCAATTGTTGGAGCCTAGCAGGAGATACCTGTGTGGAGGAGGCAACTTGACATTTGCTGTGACTTTTGGTTGAGGGAGTAGCCAGTGTGAAGTCACCCTAGAGGGAAAGAGCCAGGATAAGAGATACCCCTGAGGTTTCTGTCGCATGTGTCCCATTGGCTAGATTCCACTAGAAGTCAGAGTACAAGGGACTCCATTCATATAGCTCACATAGGTCAGTCTTTTGAAGTGTAAACCAAGCAAAGCAGAGAAAGGTGCAGGTAGATCTGAAGGGAAAATGCCACATAGTTCACATGCATGACTCACCTAATTTTTGCAGAAGTCTCAGCAGAGAAGTATCATGCCAAGTTTATAAATAAGAAAATGATGTGGAATGAGTAAATCACTTGGTCAAATACACACAATAAATGTGACCAGGCTTTGAACACAGGCAGACCTCTTCTGCAGCTTGACCCCTTAAAGATAAGAAATTAGCCTATTGAAAGTGTTGCTTTTAGGGGATACAGTGTATTAAGATACATTTTGTGTTGCTATAACAGAATTCCTGAGGCTAAATAATTTATAAAGAACAGAGATTTATTTGACTCATGGTGGTGGCTGGAAGTTTCATGATTGGACTTGAGCTAATGGCAGAAAGTGGAAAGGGAGTGGACATGTGCAGAGACCTCATGGTGAGAGAGAGGACCTGAGGAGGCCAGAATCTTTTAACAGTTTGCTTTCATGGGAGCTAACCCACTTTCGTGAGAAGGAAAAATGCACTCACCTCTGATGGAAGACATAAATTTACTCATGAGGGATCTTCCCTCATAGCCCAAACACATTTCACTAGGCTACAGCTCCCAACACTGCCACATTGGGGATCAAATTTCAATATGAGTTTTGGTGGGGACAAACCACATTTGAACCATACACAATGCTTTATTTTCTCTTCATTTCTGAGTAATATACTTTTGAACATACCAAACTTGTCTTGAAGGAGTTTGTCTGTCTTTATCTGGGCATGGCTTGCCAGGGGCTGGAGGAGGGCAGGTGTGAGGGTGCTAACTGGCCTCTTGACTAAGCATCTAGATGGGAACTTGGGTTTTGCACTGCTCTTTTTGGGACACCTATTCTCAATAGATAGATACAACAGGTGAGAATCAAGTGGAGTGAAGAGAACTGGCAATCATGACCTGGGATTTCCCTAACTCTGACACCCATTGACTGGTTAAGTGACTAGTTAATTATCTGGTTATAGTGGATTTGCATGCTCCATTAATCTCTTTCCAGCCTGTGGGACACAGGACCCTCAATCCTATGACTTCAAATCTTGAATTCTGCCAACCACCTGAGTGAGTGTGAGCTTTTCTGGAGGATTCAGATAAGAACACAGCCCAGCTGACACTTGGATTTCAGTCTTGTGAGACTCTAAGCAGAAAACTCAGCCAAGCCCAACCAGACATTGAATTATAGAACTGTGACCTAGTAAGTATGTGTTTTTTAACCACCTGAGTTTATGTACCAGTAACTTCTTATGAACCAACTGAAAACTAACATAAAATACAATTGGCTCATCCTTCCAGCTGCCTGGAGTGCTCAGAAAGAACCATGTCTCTCTCCAGAAATATTCTTGTGCTGAAGGAAGCTTCCTTGGGAAAATCTTGGCATCTTACTTGAGGGGACTTTGTGTCGGATGATGGGCTAATACAGGAATACAAAGTCTTGAGCTCCTGGCCGAAATTAGGGATAATTTTGAAAGGTCATTCCAGCATCTGAGCTGTCTGTGTCATGGACTGTCTATCTCTGTTTTCTCCCTGATTCCCTCAACACCTCACAAGTGTTTGAGAGCATGTCCCCATGAAATTCTGCATAAAAATATTCATTGCAGGATCTTTGCTTATGGACCAGATTGAAGACAAAATGATAGATGAAGGTGGAATGTTGGTGGAGAAGCAAAATGATTCTGGTCCCATAGACTCCAGCTAGGGCAAGCAGTCTCCTATAAGAAACAGCACAATAATAAGTTTAGGCACTCATGAAAAAGAGACAGCATTTATTCCAGACTTGGAGTGACAATGTATTCCAGTTATCCCAGGACAAATTTTTCTTATACTTATTTTTTTGGTGTTTATAATTAAGTGTTCCAGTTCACATGACAAATTACAGGGTCAGCATTGCTAGGTTGAGATATGTTGCCCACTTATTATTCCATTTTGTATAATACAAGGTGACAGAGATACAGAATATAGAGAGGCCAAGAAGCCTGGGGGCGGGGGGTGGATAGAGAAGGCTACATGAGGGGCCTTCTGAGCTAGACCATGAGAATGAGCAGAAAGTATGACAAATGAAGTTGCCCAGATATTCCTGAAGATGGAAGGTGGAAAGAAAAAGAAGAACTAGTGATAGACATGGGTGTGTGTGTGTGTGTGGAGCAGCATTTGGAGAAGGAGGTGGAGGAAGGGAAGGAGGAGAACTTTCATCTTTGGAATGATGTAAGATGCATTTAATGGGAGTCATTTTGTGAATATATGAAGCAAAGGAATTGGCACACTCTTGGTCATAGAAGAGATGACTGCCCACAGACAGAATTATGTGAATCATCCTTATAAGTCTTGGTGAAAATAAAAAGGAGAAAGTGAGCAGATGGCTTGCCTCTCACTTTCTGAGGCCAGACCACCTTGCTTATCTGGGAAACACTATCCTTTCATCTCTAACACAGTTTGTTTGATGCATCTGCAGATTGATGATGGAAATCACAGTACTCACTCTGTTGTTCATTGCTCTTGATGCTTTTTAGAGGTGTTGCCTGCTCATTTGTTCATTTCATATAATCCAATGATTCTCTTTTGTCTTTATCACTGTTTGATGGCAGTTAACATTTTTCTTATTTAATTGAAGGGATAAAGTTATTGCTTAAAAGAATTTTCAAGGTGTGTGGGTGTGGAGCTCACGGTAGAACCAGAGTGGGTGGCTCATGAAACAAAAGTCTTCCCACTACACTGTGAAAAAATAATGGTGGATCTTTGCCCACCAGTTGTCCAATAAACCCATCCCTGCATTGCTCCTTTCTTTGGTTTCCCTTTCTGGATTTTGGATGCTCAGTAGACCATTCATTAAATGGTACCCTCCATCCTCACAGATGCACACAAGGAGCTTCCTTAAATATATACTGAAATATTTTTGTGGAGCTGCATGAAGACTCCTTTGGAATAAACAATGTTAATTCATCCCAGTTTGGGTAAGAGCATGACAGTGGGAAGAGTTTTCTTAATGTCTTCCATATACTTTACCTCTAATTTTTACAACTTTACAGAGGAAGGAGTGTGAAGTTTGAATAAACAAACTGTATAATTGGATTTAGAGTAATGCAATCCCTTGCTTAGGGCTACATATGCCAGGGTTTAAACCCAGTTCTGCCTGTCTCCACATTCAACAGCTTTTCTACTGAGCCACTTTGGCATTTTGAATTTTAGTGGTCTCACTGGGAATCAAGGTAAAGATCTGTAGATCTGTGACTCTTTTTGCAGACTCAGACCCCTTTGAGGATGTGTTATTTCAGCCATAAAACTTCTCCCTGGAAAATGCACATTTACCCAATATTTTGCATGAAATTTTAAGGGCTAATGGACTGCTGAAGATGCTCTGTAGTCTCTAGGTCAGGAACTCCTGCCCTAGGGGAGGATAAAACTCAGGAAAACAGGAGGAGAGAAGTTTCAGTAGTAGCTCATCATGGCCACCTGGAGTGTCTCATTTTTAAAGCTCATCTCTGCTGGGGCTTAAAGGGTTTGAGGGTTTGTCTTAATAAAAAAGGTCATTACCTGAAAAGCTGTTACAGCAGCAGGGGAGAAGGTTCAGCCAGCTTCTGGGCAGAGTGGCAATCCACTGTTTTCTCCAGCAAATCCAAGCTCTGGAGAAGTCTCAACCAGAGCCACTAAAGTTTTGTCATTTCAGAGAATAAACTTTTCAGCAATAATGAGGCTTGGGAATTTTGTTTGGCTTATGCACCCTCTCTCTATCTTTCTCTTTGGACTGGCTGTCTCAAAGCAGTCAACTTAAAGTCCAGTTTTCCTGGATGAGGCTTATATCCCAAGGCTGTGTCAAGATGATGAAATATATCAAATCAAAAAACAGTGGAGAGGATTTTTAAAGACATCTTTGCATCTGACTTGGATCAATTTTTAAGATGACCAGGGGAAAAAATATATCTAACTATAAAGAGTCTGCTGATATCCAGACACAATTTCAAGAACAGATTTGTAAATATGGATTATTTACATACTGCATTTCTTTCTTTTTTTTTTTTTCTTTTTGGCCCACCACCTTTGGTACATGGGGCTAGTGCCCTACTTCTTTGAGCCATAGGTGCTGCCCTATATACTGTACTTCTATAGGGCCTCCCTATCCTCTCTTTCACTAGCAGTATAGTTTCATCTCATTCATTCCAGATCCATTCCATCTGATGTGCCTTCTACTCTTTACCTCCCTGAGCATCATTCACAATAAGATAACAGTTCTTACCATGTAGAGTTATTAAAATTAAAAAAGATAATATACATAAAACATTCGGCATAAATAACTGCTCTCAGCTTCTTTCCTCAAGGCAGTACATGTATTGCTTTCTTCAGAAGATCTTTGTGGAAGTTTAGTCTAGCATTCTATTTCTCCACCTCTGTTTTTTTCTACTTGGACTACCATAACAAAATATGAAGTCAGACAATTAAGTTCACAAACTCTCCAACATGTACCAGTGTTGGTAGCAGTGTATAAACAACTCAGTAAGGTTTCATAATGTTGGTACACAAGTGTCTCACATTTATGATCATATCTACGTGTTGCTGAGTGACATTCATTATTTTTGTTGAGTATTTTTGTGTGCTGTTGCAAGAGTGTTGGAGCTTAAATTAGAACAGCAAACAAACACTTGTAAATTCCTTATTAAACTTGATAAGAGTGGACGTGAAATCAGGGACATGTTAGTCTAAGTTAATGGGGATAATACCATGAAGAAAATGGCAATGTACAAATGGATTAAAAGATTTTCTGAGAAAAGAGAAAGTATCACTGATAAAGAAAGGTTAGGGCAGCTAATTATGAGCAGAACTGATGAAAACATTGCAAAAATTTATCAAACTGTACGGCAAAAATCATCAGCTGACTGTGAAAAACACAGAAGACCAAGCAAACACTGATAGAGAAACTGTTAAGAAAATCTTAACTGAATATCTTGGCCAATAAATCATGGCTCTTATATCACAACAATGCACCAACTTACACAGCACTGTCTGTGAGGGAATTTTTGGCCATCAAACAAATAACAGTATTAGAACACTTTCCCTACTCACCTGATCTGGCCCCCAATAACTTTTTTCTTCACTCAAAGATAAAGGGAATATTGAAAGGAAAACATTTTGATCTCATCGACACAGTGAGGATAATGATAGCTTTGATGACCATTCCAGAAAAAGAGTTCCAAATTGCTTTGAAGAGTGGATGAGGTGCTGGTGTCAGTCAGTACATTGCTTCCCAAGGGGAGTACTTCAAAGGTGACCATTGTGATAGTGCTATTCACCAATGAGCTGTGTAGCACTTTTTCCTAGGATGAGTTAATGAACTTAAGTGTCAGACTCTATTTTTTCAAAGCTATATGTCTCTGATCAAAGTCCCTTCAGTTGGTTTCTGGTCAGGGCTCTCTTTCTGGCTTACAGACAGCTGCCTTCTTGCTGGGTCCTCACATGGCCTTTCTTTACACAAAAAGAAAAAGAGAGAACTTTCTGGTGTCTCCTCTTACCAAGACACTAATCATCTTAGACCAGAGTCCAAGTTTTATCAGGGCTCCCATCATTTTATGACTTAACTACTTCCTTATTCCAAATATAGCTGCAATGAGTGTTAAGACTTCAACATACGAATTTTGGAGTGATACATACATTTAGTCCATAACACCCTGCAATACAGAACTTACTTGGCACCTATAGCAAACACCTTCACATTTTAATATTGAAATATTTGCTGATGTTTACCTCCATGAAACATGCATTCCCAGCTATGACAGTAAGCCTCTGAGGACAGAGACCTATCTTTCCTTTGTATGCCTGACTAGTGTGAGACGGCACTTTTTATCTTAGTAAATACTAGTCAATAAACTGTTGGTTGCCTCTCTGAGATGAAACCATCTGGTTTGATCTTTGTTTTATGAATTTGTGGGGATGTCATGAGAGGACATAATATTCATGATTGGGGGGGGAGAAGCCAAGATGGTGGCTGAGTAACAGCTTCCTTGCAACTGGGTACGGTGAGACTGGGGAGAGAAGACTTCAGGCATCTCTGGCTGGCAAGATCTGCCCAGAAACATCCCATTGGGGACACAGGAAGACAGCGTGAGACTTCTGGACCCTCTAAGGAAGGCAAAAGCAGTGGAGATCTGGCAAGTGCTTGCGTGTGTTTGTTTGGTCTAATCCTGCCGGCAGCTGTGGCTACAGCAGCAGTGAGATTGCAAACTGGAAAGGCCTTACCTGTGAGCTGTTTTGGTTTCTTTTGGACTTGGCACTCAGTTGAACTGCCTGGGGAGAACTGGGGCAAGAGTGTGGGGGTCTTTGAGTGTTGTCTGGGGCTCCAGACTGAGCCACTGAGCCAGACGGAGCTACCAGTTTTGGTTGTGGGCTGTGTGGAGCCATCATAGGAGAAATGCCCTGGCAAGCTCCACCCTCAGGGTCACAGAACAAACATCAAGCGGGAGTGAGTAATCTAATGCCTGAGCAGCCCAAAGGCGGGGACTGAGACGCCTTGCAGCCTTAGCCCTCAGGGGCATTGGCTGAGACCAGTTTTGGCACACTGGGTAAGTGGATAGCCACTTAAGGAGTGATCCCAGTGACAAGCACTTTCCTGGGAAAGCTTCTGCTTAGCCCAAGTTAGCAATTTAAAGTGCCTTCTAAACAGGCTGAGGAGGATTTAAGGTCTCCACCCTGCGGGGTTTGAGAAATCATTAGAGGCCTCTGGTGTCCATTTTGTTCAGCCGTATCAACATTGTGATTAACATATCATACTCCAGAAGATCACCTCTTGCCCAGACAATATCAGCAAGATAAATATACTGCTTTGTTTCTTGGTTTTGTTTTGTTTTGTGGTTTTGTTGTTGTTGTTTTTTGTTTTTGTTATTGTTGTTTTGTTTTTAATTTCAACATTTTCCTTAAATATTTTTCTTTTCTTTTTTATTTCTTCATTTTTCTAGTTTAAATATAATTTTCCATTGTTGCCTTTTTCAACAACTAGACCTCAATTTTGCTAGTGTTTCTATCCATAGTAATTGTTTTTTCCCAAAACTTATCCCGTAAAGTTTTTGGTTGGCTTGTTTTGATTTGATTTACTGCATTTTTGTCTTCCCTCTCTACTTGGTAGAGGTGGGGTACTGTGTCCAAACAGGCTGGCAAAGAGCTGCTGACCTCGTCACCCAACCAGGCACGCCCAGAGGTTGGGGGCTCTGAAGGGTGGGTCAGAGTACCCTAAGTACCCTACTGTAGACCAATATTGTTCCCATCCCCCCCTTTCTGTGTCTTTCAACTTTTGGTCAATAGTTGCTTCTACCCGGAGGCGGAGCAAGATGGCGGATGAGTAACAGCTTCCTTGCGGCTGGGCACGGTGAGACTGGGGAGAGAGGACTTCAGGCATCTCTGCCAGGCGGGATCTGCCCAGAAACTTCCCTTTGGGCACACAGGGAGACAGCGTGAGGCTTCTGGACACCCTGAGGAAGGCTAAAGCAGCGGAGATT
>CAUYON010136756.1:0-25026 GCA_963573935.1 Arctocebus calabarensis | reverse complement strand
GATGTACTTATTCATACTAAACTTTTCATAAAAGTTTAGTTGTAAACTTAACCCTTTTATACAAAATAAATCAAGTGTGTTTATTGAATGGTGATTGCCTGCTTTATTTCAGAGGACCAGTGCTTTGATTTTTATTATGCTTTGTTATAACTGAACCCAAATAAATACAAGTTCAAATTTATGTAGACTGTATAAGATTATAATAAAACATGTCTGAAGTACAAAAAATAACAATAATAAGCTGGTGGCACAAGTGAGTCCTTATTCATTCATAACATATACAAAAATCCCCAAAATACATAATGCTCCTCAAAGACTTATCTATCTTCTAGTAATTTCCTCTACCACCTTGATGTTTCGTTTCTTTCCACAGTTTTATTTCTACCACTACAAACTGAATCTCTTAACCATTTACTTTTGTTTACTTATCTCCAGGACCTATGTTAGGCAAGGTACAGGTCAAGTATCTTTCATTTCTTTCTGTTTGGGGCTTTAAATGAATGTCTTACTGTTCTTGTATTAGGAACAGTTAGATTTGTTGAAACTCGAATCTTTTGTCATTGGATTACTTCTGCATCTCTGACAAAAATCAGATGAATGTGTGTGTATTTCTGGATTGCTTATTCCTTTCCACATATCAATGTGTCTACTCTTAAAATAACAAAATCCTATTTGATTACTATAGGTTTTTAGAAAGTCATGAATCAGGTAGTCTGAATCCTCCAATTTTGTTCCCATTCAATATTGCTTTGGCTTTTCTATTGCCTGTATTTTTCCAAAAATTTTTTAGAAACAGCCAGTCAACTGCTACAAAAAAAAAAAAAAAGAAAAGAAAAGAAAAAAACCTCTTGCTAGAATTTTTTTTTTTCCAGTTTCAGGACGGGGCTGGGTTTGAACTCCCACCTCCGGTATGTAGGGCCAGCACCCTACTCCTTGAGCTACAGGTGCCACCCCCCTGCTAGAATTTTGATAGGAATTTCATTTGACCTACAGTACAATTTGAGAGAGTTGACATCTTAACAATACTGACTCTTTCCACAGTTGAAAAACTATCTCTGTTTATTGGGAAATTCTTTGATTTCTACGATTCGTGTTTCTGGTTTTCAGCACAGACATATTTTTTTATTTCTGAGTATTAGGGGTTGGGAGTCAGTCCCTTCCTCTAAACTCAGTTGACCTGGTTTGATTACTGGGCTGAGCTAGAAAGTTCAACCAAGGAACAGCAGTAATTGAAATCAAAATGAATGGAAACTGAAAATACAACCACAGCAAAATAGCCAGAGCGAATAGAAAGGAAAAGAAACTGGCACAAGTTTCAGTGTAACAAAGAAAT
Organism: Arctocebus calabarensis; assembly: GCA_963573935.1. Classification (NCBI taxonomy): domain Eukaryota; kingdom Metazoa; phylum Chordata; class Mammalia; order Primates; family Lorisidae; genus Arctocebus; species Arctocebus calabarensis. Next base: position 23,693 of record CAUYON010136756.1, on the reverse strand, counting down.
TTTATTTAAGAAGAACAAAGAGAAAGTTTAGAGAACTTCCAAAGAGAGTTAGAAGTGGGTCCCTCTCATGACAGAGAAGAATTAAGAGAGTTGGAGACACAAAGGCAGTGCAAAGGCATACCACTTTCAACCAATGAAATTGGCTGAAACTCTTTCATGGCCTGCCTCTCTGTGCCTCTAGGCATTATTTCCCTTTTCTATTCCTCAGTGATTATTGTGTTTCTCTATTGGTTACTAGTTACCTAGGTTACCTCATATCAACATTCTCTTCCCTTTTTTTTTGAGACAGAGCCTCAAGCTGTCACCCTGGATAGAGTGCTGTGGCATCACAGCTCACAGCAACCTCCAATTCCTGGGCTCAAGCGAGTCTCCTGCCTCTGCCTCCCAAGTAGCTGGGATTACAGGCGCCCACCACAATGTCCAGCCATTTTTGGTTGCAGCCGTCATTGTTGATTTGCGGGCCAGGGCTGGATTTGAACCTGCCAGCTCAGGTGTACGTGGCTGGCGCCTTAGCTCATTGAACCACAGGCACCGAGCCATAAATACTAAACTTTCATCATAAGTATATGTGTAAAAGGAAAAACTTGGTGCGGACATGGCGCGTATAAGATTTGGTACTATCTGCATACGTCCACAGGGGGTCTTGGGCCATCCCCTGTGCTTAAGGGGAACTACTGTTACTTAATCCAGTAACTCATTCCACATAAATAACTCAACTGCTCAGCAGTGAGAAGCAAGAAATTGGATGAGCTTCTAACAAGTTAATTCTTGTTATCATGAATTTGAAACTGACCTCCAACTCCTACTTGATGTGTAGCATATCCTGGTAATCTGCTGGGCCCTTCACCCAGCCACAGAGTCAGCGTTGAAGAATCCGATTCTGCATGGTGAAAGCAGAAGCCAAGCGAAGCCGCAGGGGCAATGAATCGGCTTTGGAGGATGGGAATGTGCAGCCATACAGCTATTCTACCTGCTGATCTCCACTGCTGTATTGCAGCTAAAAGGTAAGAGACAATAATCTGTAAATATTTTCTAGTGAAACAAGTGGAATTAATTAAAACTCACTTCAAGGTGTTACTTCCTGTTCTAGAAGGCCATTTTTAAGCATCTTAGCTCTCTGGAAAGAGATACAGAATGTTCTGTTTATATTCCAGTGTTGGAACTATCATGTTTTACCATCTTGTTTGTATGATTTTTCCATCATACTGAATTTCTTAAGAATAAAGTCAATATATTGCTGACTTTGTATCTATACCATCTAAGACAACAGCACATAATAGGTGTTGAACAGTGATAGAATGGACAAATAAACTGATTTAAACAAAACAAATTGAATGTTATTCTTTTTTTTCTTTTGAGATAGAGTCTTACTTTATTGCCCTTGGTAGAGTACGTGGCATCACAGCTCACAGCAACCTCCAACTCCTGGGCTTTGGTAATTCTCTTGCCTCAGCCTCCTGAGTAGCTGGGACTACAGGCACCCGCCACAACACTCAGCTCTTTTTTGTTGCAGTTTGGCTGGGGCTGGGTTTGAACCCGCCACCCTCAGTATATGGGGCCAGTGCCCCACCCATTGCGCCACAGACCCTGCCCTGAGTGCTATTCTTTTTAACACCCTAAAATTTAATCTTACTAACGACTATTATAGACTTCTGTTTGTAATTCTTTCAGGTTGTTTTTTTTTCTAGCCATTATACTAATGAAGATTTTTTTTTTTTTTTGAGATTGAGTCTCACTTTGTTGCCCTGGTAGAGTGCCATACTGTTATAATAGCTCCCAGCAACCTCAAACTCCTAGGTCCAAGTGATCCTTTCACCTCAGCCTACCAACTAGCTGAAACTATAGGCAAAAATCACCTTGCCTGGCTAGTTTTTTTCTATTTTTAGTTAGCCACGGGATCTCACTCTTCCTTAGGCTGATCTTGAATTCCTGAGCTCTAGCAATCCACCCAACGTGGCCTCCCAGAGTGGTAGGATTACAAGCACAAGCCACCACTTCAGTGCAATTCTAGTAAAATTTCTCTCAAAGGCCAGGCATGATGGTTCATGCCTGTAATCCTAGTACTCTGAAGGGCAAGGCCAGTGGACTGCTTGAGCTTAGGAGTTGATTAGCTTGAGCAAGGGTCAGACTCCATCTCTACTAAAAATAGAAAAATTCACCAGGCACTGTGGCTGGAGCCTGTATTCCCAACTACTGGGGAGGCTGAGGAAAGAGGACTGTCTAAACCCAAGAGATTGAGGTTGCTGTAAGGTGCCATGACACTCTGCCAAGGCAACAGAGTAAGATTCTGTCTTCAAAAAAAAAAGTTTTCTTATAATTTCTTTTGATTTATAAATTTCAAGGTGGTGAAAATATAATTGATTCTTTTAAATTAATGTATGCTAGTTCCAGAGATTTTGAACATAAAAATGTAACAAATCAAAACCTAACATTTTACTAGCACAGTAGTAAGTTCAAAATTTTGAAATTTTCCTATGTTTTTTTTTTTTTTTTTGAGACAGAGCCTCAAGCTCTCACCCTGGATAGAGTGCCGTGGCATCACAGCTCACAGCAACCTCCAGTTCCTGGGCTCAAGCCATTCTCTTGCCTCTGCCTCCCAAGTAGCTGGGACTACAGGCGCCCACTACAACGCCTGTCCATTTCTTTTTTTTTTTTTTTGGTTGCAGCCATCATTGTTGTTTGGCAGGCCCGGGCTGGATTCAAACCCGCCAACTCAGGTATAGGTGCTGGCGCCTTAGCCCGTTGAGTCACAGGTGCCGAGCCTTCCCATGATTTTTGGAATTAACATTACACTACACATTATATTTTGAACATTTTCCTGTTATTAAAATTCTTTTTTTTTTTTTTCCAATGCCCTTCCTTGTAGCAATTCTCAGGCCAGTTGCCTCCCAAGTAGCTGGGATTACAGGTGCCTGCCACAACGCCTGGTGGTGTTCTTTCCTGGTGGTAGAGACGGGGTCTTTTTTTTTTTTTTTATACACTGGCTCACTCATGCTTATGCTGGTCTCGAACTCTGTGAGCACTGGAAATCCACCTGCCTCAGCCTCCCATAGCACTGGGATTACAGACGTGAGCCACCACGCCCGGCCTAAAATTCTTTTAATAAATGTGAATGTCCAATAGCTGCATAGTTTCTCTTATAGGTATATGATAGGCTACTTAACCAATTTTCTAGACTTGAACATTTAGTTTCTAATTTTTCTTTATTATAAATACCCTGATGGGGTAGTGCCTGTGGCTCAAGTGAGTAGGGTGCCGGCCCCATATACCGAGGGTGGTGGGTTCAAACCTGGCCCCAGCTGAACTGCAACAAAAAAATAGCTGGGCGTTGTGGCCTATAGGACCAGCTACAGGGGAGACTGAGGCAAGAGAATTGCTTGAGCCCAAGAGCTGGAGGTTGCTGTGAGCTGTAACGCCACTGCACTCTATCGAGGGTGACAAAGTAAGACTCTGTCTCTAAAAAAAAAAAAAAAAAAACCATGATGAACATAAAGATAGGTTTTCTTTAATTTTATTAAATTCTCCCATTTTATTACTTAAGATTAAGCCAGGAGAAAATGATGCCAACGTTTATGTGAACCTTATTATGCTATGGAGACACTTCATTTATTTAGTTTTTGAGATAGAGTCTCAAGCTATCTCCCTGGGTGGAGTGCTGTGGCATCACAGCTCAGAGCAACCTCAAACTCTTGGGCTTAAGCAATTCCCTTGCCTCACCTCCCAAGTAGCTGGGACTACAGGTGCCCGCTGCAACAACTGGCTATTTTTTTAGTTGTACTTGTCATTGTTGTTTGGCAGGCCTGGGCTAGATTCAAACCCGCCAGCTTTGGTGTATGTGGCTGGTGACTTAGCTGCTTGAGCTACAGGCACTGAGCCACAGAGACACTTTATATACATTCTCTCATTAAGTGCTCACAACCAGGAAGGACTGGTATTATTATATTAACTTTGAGTGAAGAAAAGAGCATGTCACAGTGTTGGAGAGTTTTTCTAAAAACTTTTCAGAACCCTGTAAAGTGTGTGTGTACGCACATGTCTTTAGAGGCTTGATTACCTATTTAATTATTAATAGTTAACTTCCTTTCCTTTCTCCTTTCCTCAGCTCTGCAGTAAGACTCTCCGTGTTAAGGACCACATTTTCTACCTTTGAAAGGTGGTGTGCCTGGCACAGTAACGGGAACATGGGACCTTCTTGATATGACTTAGTGTGTAAAGGGACTATGGGATCAGATCCTTCCCACCTTGTTCTCGTTCTCTGATTTAATCTTTTTAAAATTGAGATATGTGGCTCAGCACCTGTAGCTCAAGTGGCCAAGACACCAGCCACATACACCAGAGCTGGCTGGTTCAAATCCAGCCTGGGCCTGCCAAACAACAATGACAATACAACCAAAAAAAAAAAAAAATAGCTGGGCATTGTGGTGGGTGCCTGTAGTCCCAAATACTGGGGAAGCTGAGGCAAGAGAATCGCTTAGCCCCAAGAGTTGGAGGTTGCTATGATCTGTGACCCCACGGCACTCTACCCCAGGGTGACAGCTTAAGGCTCTGTCCCCCCCCCCAATTGAGATATGATTAAATAAAGTAAAAAATGCATAAATCTTAAACATACATATGACAAGTTTTCACATATGCCTACCTCTATAACTCATTTTTTTTTTTTTTTTTTGGGTAGAGACAGAGTCTCACTTTATCACCCTCGGTAGAGTGTCGTGGTATCATGCAGCTCACAGCAACCTCCAACTTCTGGGCTTAGGCGATTCTCTTGCCTCAGCCTCCTGAGTAGCTGGGACTACAGGCGCCCACCACAAGGCCCGGCTATTTTTCTGTTTTGCAGTTCGGCAGAGGTCGTGTTTGAACCCGCCACCTTTGGTTTGTGGGGCTGGAGCCCTACTCTGTGAGTCACAGGTGCCGCCCTATAACTCACATTTTGATTAAGACTATAAAACATTTCTGTCACCCCACAGAATTCCCCGGTACTCTTTCCCAGCAATCCTTCTCATCAAACAAGAAAGATGAAGTTTCCAAAAGCCTAGTTAGTTGCAGCTGTTTTATATCTTACAGTCTTTATCTTGGAGAATCCATTTACTCCTACTGCTTCAACTAACGACTACATGAGGATGAATGCCCAGTTTTGACCTTAGTGAACACTAAGTTTTCTGCTCTCTAGTTGCTCTCAGACACTTCCTGAAGGCTTCCACTTTATTTTTATTTTTTTTTAGCAGAACCAGGGACTTGAACCGTGTATGTGTGTCTGCCAATCCAACATGATTTCTGTTTTGCCATGCTGACTGGAGTAGTGCTTTGGTCACCTGTTTGGTCACTGATAAGCAATAAATACCTGTGTCTACCCACACTTATGTACAAATCTCAGAAGCTAAATTGATTTGATTCTTTTAACTGGTGATATTGTTGGAGTCTAAGTGGGCCTGTCAGCAGTCATTCACAGGCAGAAGAGAAAATGACAGGAAGAGGTAAGAAGTCTGGGAATGAGTATGATTGTAAAATAACTAGCTCGATTATATTTATAGATATGCTTGCTTGCCATATTGCTCAAAATGACGAAGATTATTTGAAGTTTCTTGTTAGTGTGAGAGGCTTTCCATAGCTGATTTTTCCATGCTATATCCCCAGTATGATTATAAGACTCAAACAGGCTGCTCCACCAAATCACGGACTTCTCCAAAACGAAAGCTCCTTCACCCAAGCTTGCTTTCTTATCACTGGACTCAAGGTTCAAAGTGAGTGGATAGTTTTCTTATCAAAGTCTGAAGCCACCGATCACCATCCCTAGTTAATCATAACACCTGTTGCTCTACGAGCCAAAGCAAACTCCAGTTCTTGCCTCTTGGCTCCGGTTGCAGTTTGTGTGCAAATATGACCACTAAGAACCTCTCAGGTCCACTCGTAGTCCACCACCTGCATTCGAATGTAAGACACTTTTGCCTTAACCAAAGTGCCAAGCAGAACCCAAGGTCGGTAAATGACAGTAAGTAATAACACAATATTAACAAACATCTACTGAGCATTGACTATGCGACAAACATCGTGCTATGCACTTTATACGCCTAATCCAAATTAACCTTCAGCAATCCCACGAGCTCCTGTTTACCCGAGTTTATGGATGAGGAAATGGTGGTTTACATAACTTTCTCAAGGTCATACACTCGGGACTAGAGAGTGGACTAGAAACCAGGACTGCAGATCCCAAGTCTGCGATCTTTCCATTTCACTCAATCACCTCTGAGACCGGGCGGAAGAACTCTTGGCAGAAAAGCAGCCAAATCACGCGTGCCCTCGCCCTGGTGCACTGAACGACTCGAGGGGTGGGGGCAGCTATTTCATTAGCCAGGCTCGGGAGCCCCAGGCGCACTTGCCCTGTAAACCCTTCTGGAAGGCGGCGGCGTCCAAGCGATCCAGGGCACCGAGCCGCGCCAGGTTCAGCGAGACGCCCCCGAATCTGTCCAGCTCGCCCCGTAGCTCGCACGTTCCGACTGGGGGGTCCTGCGTGTAACCCTGTCCGCGCGAGGCCCCCCAAGACCCTGCCAAAAGCCTGGGTTGGCGGGCCCGGGCCAGCGCCAAACGCCAGGTGCCCCAGGACAGCAGTGGCGACATCGCCTCCCGGCTTATTTGCTCCACCTCCACGTCACCCCTGCCTCGCGTTCCCGTAAATCGTAGAAGAGTGCCACCTCTTAGTGGTTCAAGGGCTACTCCTTCGTAGAGCTAGCTATACCGAAAGAACGTCAGTCCTCCCTGCCAGCCCATCTCATTAATTTGCCTCGCTTTGATTAAGCCAAGACATTTAACGCCTCTTTTTTTGTTACGTTCTTTTTCGAGACAAGGCCTCGTTCTGTTGCCCAGGCTCTTTGCTAGTTTAATTCAATAATTGTTTGCTTGAGGATAAGGTGGACGGAGAAGCAAGAAAGTCGTGTTTTTTTTTTGTTTGTTTGTCTTTTAGGAATTTATAATTTATATGGCAGTTCTGTTCACCGAACCTGTCTTCTACTGCAGATGTCTGAACCTCTGCGACCGCTTTAAAGCCCGGGAGTCCTAAAGAGGCTCCCGGCAACCAGCCCGCCCGGTTCCCCCCCCCTGCGCTCCACTCGGGAAATTACGGCTCGGAGGCGGAGCCACGCTGACTTCTGCCCCGGAAGTTTCTCTGTGAAGCGCGCACGTTGAGCTGCCTTCGCCGGAGCTGCCTTGGCCGCGGCTGTCTTCTGATCATGTCTTCCAAGAAGAACAGAAAACGGTTGAGCCACGGCTCGGAAAGTGGTTCGCCCTTGCTGGCTGCTGCTTCCTCTCGTGCGGCAGCCCAGACTTCTGCTGGGGCAGACTTCGTGGCGGCAGCCGGGACTCTGGTGGTGACCAACTTCCTAGAAAAGGGTAAAGGATTGCGGGAGGGAGACCCTCGGCGGAGGGGGCGCAGGTGGGGGGAGGAGAGCCCGCGTCGCCTCGAGGTGCAGAGGCTTTGAAAGTTTGGTGTGGCGTAGGTGTGAGAGCGGCACGGGAGTGCGTCAGACTTGGTGTGTGGTGTACGTGTGCAAGGATAGCCGCGCCTGCACCGGAGATGTTAGGCAGAAATGGTTTATCCGCCTCAGGTCGTTCTTCTGTGAAGTATATTAACATTGAAGTTGCATTTGAAACAACTTTGTCTTATTTAAGATTAACAACATATTTAACTGTGCCAAATTGTTCATAACTAGCGAGCGTAGGATACGTATACTGAAAAGTCTAAATACCCGATTCTGTAAAAATTGTGGCTCCATCCCTCTTCAGGTACAACTCTGTGTCTTTAAGAATGAAGATGGCTTTTTCTTCCGTTACTGCACAGGTTCTGGTATTTAATAATTGAAATTAATTATATACTAGCGTTAGCAGTAAGTTAGGTATGTCACGTATTTTATTAAATTTTCACAGACGCTGTGACAAGTAGGTAATTATATCAATGCCCAATTTACAAAGAAAAAAAAAAAAAGAACGCCGTTTCGTCCAGTTTGCACAGGCTCTAAGTGGCAGAGCCAATACTTTGAGTTCAGATGTATTAGACTCCAAAGCAATTATCTTAGCTCACAGCTCCCTTGGTTAGGAGAACAGATTTATATTTGAAAAGTCATTTAGTTAGCTTCTAGCATGCTTGATGTGTATGTATTACCTTAGAAAAATGGGCCAGACTAAACTAGTGGCAAGATTTTTATGTCCAAACAAACCCTGAAGATTAATTTAGAGTTCACGTAGTGTTTTCTTTCTCCCTTAGGGATTGAAGGACAAGTTGTTCTGGCCTGCACATTCATCATCTTTTTCTTTCTTTCTGTTTTTTTTTTTGTGTGTGTGTGTGGAGACAGAGTCTCATTCTATCGCCCTCGGTAGAGAGCTGTGGGGTCACAACTCACAGCAACCTCCAGCTCTTGAGCTTAAGCGATTCTCTTGCTTCAGCCTCCCAAGTAGCCGGGACTACGGGCGCCTGCCACAGCGCTAGGCTAATTTTTGATGCAGTTCGGCCGGGGCTAGGTTTGAACCCTCAGCCCTGGGGTCAGCGCCCTACTCGCTGAGCCACAAGCGCCGCCCTTTTTCATTCTTTCTTCCTTTTTTTTTTTGCAGGTTTTGTTTTTGGCTGGGGCTGGGGCTGGGGCTGGGGCTGGGTTTGAACTTGCCACCTCCTGTATATGGGGCTGGCGCCCTACTCCTTGAGCCACAGGCGCTGCCCTCATCTTTTTCATTTGGATCCTTCCTATTGATATTTAAACATAATCATTTTTCTTCCATCTTAAAACAAACCTTCACATTTTTTTCTACCACCACCTTAGTTCTCTCTATCTCTTCGTTGCCAAAGTTCTTAAATTGAGTGGTCTCTGCCTCTTCTTTACCCATATACTCCTTAGCCTGTTCCTATTTGACTTTTACCACATCATTCCATGGAAATTGATCTGCCATTTTCACTGAGCATCTCTATGTTGCATCCAACATACATCCAATGGATAGTTTTTGGCCATGTTGACCATTTCTTCCTTCTTGAAACACTTCTTGTCTTATGTGTCATCAAACTTTAGTTTTTCTCCATCCTTGTTGGTACTTCATAATTTTCTTTTGCAGGCTTGTCTTTTCCTACTTGACCATTACATATTGAAGTTCTTCAGTTGTTAGCTCTAAACTTTTTTTTATGAATCTTCTCTCTTTGGCAAAATCATCCATTGTTGAGGATTTCTCATGTATAGTCTATTCAAAGTCAGCTCTATATTTTTAATTCACAGTGAGTCTTAATTCAGTGGTTTTCTACACCAGTACTTCTCAAACTTTTCTCTGGCAAAGATTTAAAAATTTACAGTATGTCACAGATTGGTACTTTTGTAAAATACAATACAAATTAAATTTTTTACTAGAAAAATATTTTTTAAAAAGTTAAAAATAAGTTTAAAAAATACATTTTTATTAGATTCAAGAGATGTAAAATTGCTCTGTGAAAAGGCAATAAACGCTTCTAAACATTAAATTCCATTTTCTGTGCTTATCTCATCATGAAGCAGTAGCAGATGGTTTGTGAACCACATTTTAAATAGCACTAAACAATGCCTCTTCTCTTAGATTTCTTAAAGGTACTTTAGGACTGACTTTATGAGCTTATATTTTCTTCAACAGAGCAGACTTTGGCTCTGTTCAGTTTTTCCCATTGGAAGATTCAGAAATCCAGGACTCATTCAACACATCTTTCTATCTCATGTCTCACATCTCACGTATCCAGGCCACACCAAGTCATGTTTGTCACCTAAATATTTTCTGTATTCTTCTTCACACTATTCCTACTGCTTCCACCTTCATTTCAAATGCCATCATCTCTCAACTGGAACACTGTGGTAGCCTTTTAAAACTGTCCTCCTACCAGTTTTGTCCTCATTCTTGTTCCTTTTCCATTCTATAACTAGAATGATCTTTTTATTTTATTTTATTTATTTTATTTTTTTGAGACAGAGCCTCAAGCTGTCACTGTGGATAGAGCACTGTGACATCACAGCTCACAGCAACCTCCGATTCCTGGGCTCAAGTGAGTCTCTTGCCTCCACCTCCCGAGTAGCTGGAACCACAGGTGCCCGCAACAAAGCCTGGCCATTTTTTGGTGGCATTTTTGTTTGGCGGGCCTGGGCTGGATTTGAACCCGCCAGCTCAGGTGTACGTGGCTGGCGCCTTAGCCCGTTGAGCCACAGGCGCTGAGCCTGATCTTTTTATTTTTAATTTTTTTTGAAAAGTAAATTTATTTCAGGTTAATGTGAGGGTATAACCAACCAGGTCAAAATATTTGATTTTGTTACATAGAGTCCCTCTTGTGGTTATGTCCCCCACCCAGAGAGTATGCCAACCCCCCACCTCCCATGCCCATTTGGTGAGAGCACCCCAAACCCCCCCCCTTCCTCATTACCCTACCTCTCAACTTGAATTGAAGTCAGTTTTTCTCCTTTTTGGGCATGCATTATATCATCTATTGCAGCAGTTCTCATCCTGTGGGTTGTGACCCACAGGAACTGTATAAAAGGGCTGTAGCATTAGGAAGGTTGGGAACCACTGTTCTACTGGCTTCATATTAGCATTGAGTACATTGGGTAATTGCTTGTGCATTCTTGTGCTGTCTTACTAAGAAGAATGTGTTTCAACTCCATCTAGGAGACTACAAAGGATGTGACGTCACCATCTTTTTTATGGCTGAATAACATTCCATGGTGTGCATGTACCACAATTTGTTAATCCATTCCTAAGTCGATGGACATTTAGGTTATTTCCATGTCTTGGCAATTGTAAATTGAGCTGTGATAAACAATCTAGTGCAAATGTCCTTACGATAAAATGATTTTTTTTCTTCTGGGTAGCTGCCTAGAAGTGAGATTGTGGGGTCAAATGGTAGAGCTAATTTGAGATCTTTCAGGATTCTCCATACTTCTTTCCAAAGAGGCTGTATTAGTTTGCAGCCCTGCGAACGGTGTAAAAGTGTTCCCCTCTCTCCACATCCATGCCAGCATTGGGACTTTGTGATGTGGGCTAATCTTAACTGGGGTTAGGTGATACCTCAGAGTGGTTTTGATTTGCATTTCTCTGATGATTAAGGATGATGAGCATTTTTTCATGTTTGTTAACCCTTTGTCTGTCTTCCTTAGAGAAGGTTTTATTCATTTTCTTGCCCAGTGATATGTGGGATTGCTGGGTCTTTTTTTGTTGATTACTTTCAGTTTTCTGTAGATCCTAGTTATCAAGCCTTTGTCTGATTTGTAATATGCAGATATCTTTTCCCATTCTGAAGGTTGCCTGTTTGCTTTGGTTGTTGTCTCCTTAGCTTAGAGAAGCTTTTCAGTTTAATTACGTCTCATTTATTTATTTTTGTTGTTGTTGTAATTGCCACAGAATTCTTCTTCACAAAATCTTTTCCCCAGCCATTATCTTCAGGTGTTTTCCCCACCCATTCTAGAATTTTTATTGTTTCATGCCTTACATTTAAATCTTTTATTCATTTGAATCAATTTTATAAGTGGTAAAAAGTGCAGGTTCAGTTTCAGTCTTTTACATGGTAGTTATCTATTTCTTCCGGCACCATTTATTGAATAGGGATTCTTTTCTCCAGTGTATGTTCTTGTTTGGTTTATCTAATGATCTTTTTGTGTTTTTTTTTGAGACAGAGCCTCAAGCTGTCACCCTGGGTAGAGTGCTGTGGGATCACAGCTCACAGCAACCTCCAACTCTCGGGCTCAAGCGAGTCTCCTGCCTCTGCCTCCCAAGTAGCTGGGACTACAGGCGCCCGCCACAACGCCTGGCCATTTTTTGGTTGTAGCCGTTGTTGTTTGGCGGGTCTGGGCTGGATTCGAACCCGCCACCTCAGGTGTATGTGGCTGGCGCCTTAGCCACTTGAGCCACAAGTGCCGAGCCTAGCTACTGATCTTTTTAAAATGAAGAGTCTGTTATGACCCTGATTTTCATCCCTCCTTGGCCTCCCATTGCTGTCAGAGTAATGACCAGCATCTTGATGCAGCATATTGCCCTGAGTGGTCTTGATGTTTACATGGCCCCGTTTGTCTCCCACCACTCTGCCGCTCTCCTGAGGATATATCATATTCTCTTCTTCCCAGGATCTCTGTACATTCTGTTTTCTTTGCTGAGAATTACCTTTTTCTTCCCTTTGTTTAGTCATTTCCTACTCTTGCTTCAAATCTGAATTTTCTCATTTCCTTTGAGAAGTACTCTCTACTTCTTCCAAATTAGGCTAGATTCTACATTGTAGGCTCTCCTAGTACTCTTTTTTTTTTTGTAGAGACAGAGTCTCACTTTATTGCCCTCAGTACAGTGTGGTGGCATCACACAGGGCACAGCAACTTCCAACTCCTGGGCTTAGGTGAGTCTCTTGCCTCAGCCTCCTGAGTAGCTGGGACTACAGGTGCCCGCCACAACGCCTGGCTATTTTTTTTTGTTGTTGCAGTTTGGCCGGGGCTAGGTCCCTTGGTATATGGGACCAGTGCCCTACTCACTGAGCCACAATCGCCGCCCTCTTAGTCCTTCTTTCATTATATTAATCTTTGTTTATAATTTTACAGTTATTGATTGTTTGATAATTCTCTTATCCTACTAGAGTATAAACTCTGAGTCTATAACTTGTGAACAAAAGTACTTAGCAAAGTATCTGCCATGTAGCAAGCATGTAGTACATATTTACTGAATGAATAAATGAAGGGCAGATCATTGTTTGGAATTATCTTTATTATCTTGTTAATTTGACACTTAAGGTACTCAGTAAATGCGAAGATAGTAAATGGGAGAGTGGATGTTGAGATACACAGTGGAACTCCAGAGTTGACAACTTTCCTATATCCATCACCTCTTTAAGTTGACCTAATTTTTATAGGCCTCATGCACCACATGTACCACATGTACAGTAGGCCTAGTTCCTTAGGTTGACTAGTTCTATAGGTTGAGCAGTTTGTTACAGTCTCTTGGGTGGCTTGTAGAGGTTCTACTCTTTGTTTGTTTGTTTATTTTGAGACAGAGTCTCACTTTGTCAACTTTGGTAGAGTGCCGTTGTGTCATAGCTCACAACTACCTCAAACTCCATAAGAGATTCTCTTGCCTCAGCTTTCCAAGTAGCTGGGACTATAGGCAACTGCCACAACACCTGCCTAGTTTTAGGGATGAGTTCTTGCTCTGGCTTAGGCTGCTCTCGAACTCATGAGCTCAGGCAATCCACCTACCCCACCTCTCAGATTGCTAGCATTACAGGCGTGAGCCACCACACCTGGCCACTATGGTAGTTTTAAAATGTTAGAGCAGCTGGGAGGCGCCTGTGGCTTGAGGAGTAGGGCGTCGGCTCTATAGATTGGGGTTGGCAGGTTCAAGCCTGGCCCTGGCCAAAACTGCCAAAAAAAAAAAAAAGTTAGACCAACTAAGCATGGTGGCTTACTCCTGAAATCCCAGTGCTTTGGGAGGCTGGGGGAGAAGGATTACTTGAGGCCAGGAGTTGGAGGCCAGTCTCAGCAATATAATGAGACCACCCTCCAAAAAAAAGAAAAGAAGAGAAAAAATTAACCAGGTGTGGTGATAATCACCTATAGTCCTAGGTACTCTGGAGGGTGAGGTAGAAGAATCACTTGAGCCTAGGAGTGTGAGGTTACAATGGGCTAAGCTATGAACGTGCCACTGTACTTCAGCCTGGGCAACAGAATGAGACCCTGCCTCTTAAAAAACAAAAGTAAAGTATTAGAGGAATGAGGACTCATGGAAGGAATTGTGTGGACAGCTTGGATGATGAAAGCTAAGAATACAATGGTGATGTGTTGGAAAATGAGGCTAGTGGAGGAGAATTTGAACATGATATCTGTTGATGGAGAGGCATAGTGGTATTTGGGGAATCCTGTGATTTGTTAAATCTGGCGTGTGGTGAATATGCCAGATAGGATGGAGGGAGGAGGAGAAGAAGAAAACCCAGAGTCTTGTGAAGGACTGAGTATACTTATTAGGTAATTGTTAAGAAGTAAAGGGGTTTAGGAAGAAATAGGAAGGAATTGAATATTGTGAGTCATCTAACACCAATATACTTTGCTGTTACTGACTAGCAAACTAATTGAGAGACTATTAGTCTCTTAAAAAAGTTGAATTTCTGTTCATCTTCTCATCTTGTGCAGCACGCTTATTTCATTTTATACTTAGTATTGCTCATCTAACTTTGGGAAATGTTTTTTTTTTTTTTTGTAGATTTGCTCCTCTAATGACAGAAAGAAAATTAATGTTTTGGGGGAATTATTTTGTAGTGACAGAATAATGTAAAGCAGATGTTCCTAATGGTTTTGCTTTCACTAATTTCTTTCTCATTAAAAAAAGATCTATTTTTCTGTTTATTAAGAAATACTAATATTAGGTAGAGCTCTTTGATTATAGTATCTGTGTCTGTAATAAATTTTATTGACAAAGTTTGTGTCAGGTTTAAATTCCCTAAGTGTTTCATCGATTTTGTGCTAAAGAGAGAAGTACTGTACACTCATCTACTGTGTTCATTTATTTCATTGTTATTTATTATGGAAATACTGTATTTGATGTGCTTTTTGGCATTGGTGATACAAAGATACATATAACTCAATTCTTGCCCTAAAGCAACATAGAATTTGGGAGAAAGACTGTAGAACAAATGAACATTATGATAAATGCAAATGTCTGGCAGCTCAGGGGAGAATCAGAGGATGGACAAATAATCAGATGTGGAGCCTGATGATGGTAGTGGGGTTTGAGTAGGAAGGGTTGGAGATGTTAGCACAGCATTTTCAGAGGTGTCAGCTGGGCTGAATTCTGGGCCTTCAGCCAAAAGTTGAAATCACTAACGGTGATTTCACCAGTGGGTATTTATATAAGAGAATAAGACTTATGTTATTATCTTAATATTATATGTGTCAGAAATGGAAACATAATCCTCTAGATCCAGATGTACCAATTCCCAGTTTAAACTTTTGAATACCAAATAGTTGACTCAACCTAAAATCTATATAAAAAAAAGCTCAGAAACTCTACTGCAAGTAAATTTAGTTTTTAATGAAATGGAGACTTATAACTAATACCCTATAAAACATCTTTTTAGTTAATACTCATATATTGTCAGTAGACCCTCAAAAAGGTTTGGTTTAAAATTTGTTTGTAGGCTAGGTGTGATGGCTCGTGCTTGTAATCCAAGCACTTTGGGAGGCGAGGAGCTTGAGACCAGCCTGGGCAGTAGCAAGTAGTCACAGCCTCGTGGAAGGTTGAGGCCTGAGGACCACTTGAGCCCAGGAGTTTGAGGTTGCTGTGAGCTGTGATTGTACCATTGTAGTCTATTCCAGGAAATAGAAAAAGACCTAGCTCAGAAAAAATGAAAAAAAAATTAAATTTATTTGTTGAAATGAGGGTTAGAATAGTGGTTTTGCAAGGGAAGTGTATTTGTTTGGTTGTACAGATAGGGGAATTTTTATTTACTTAAAAAGCATGGTTTAACTTCAGTAAAAGTACAAAAATAATTTTCTTTGTCTTCATAATAGATGACAAAATTCCTAAAGCATTTCAGAATTCCCTTGTTCATCTTGGACTCAACACTATGAAGTCTGCAAATATATGTATAGGTCGACCTGTATTGCTTACCAGTTTGGATGGAAAACAAGAGGTAAGAGTTGATTTCATATCTTTAGTTTAGAAATGCAAGTTGAGTATCCCAAGTCACCAAATCCTAAGTCCAAAGTGCTCCAAAATCCAGAAATTTTTGAGTGCTGACATGAGGCTCACAGGATATACTCAATGAAGCATTTCAGATTTGGGATTCTCAATCAGTTAAGTATAATGTAAATATTCCAAAATTCCCCCAAAATATGAAATTTAAAGCACTTCTGGTCCCCAGCATTTTGGATAAAGGATGATACTCAACCTATATTTGAGATGTTTCTGATTTTAATTTTCAACACGAGCAGGAGTAAGTGCAAAACCATTTTAAAAGATACATACCTGTATATAAACTTCTCTTCCTTTGATGTCTAATACTACAGTAGGAATAGTAGCCCCTAAAACGTCACAACGCAGAGAGAAGCCTTTTCTGAAGAAGTAGTGACATATAAGTATTGACCCTATTTCTCCAAGTTGGTTAGTTGTGTTTCTCTACAAAAATGTTATTTTAGGGTAAAAAAGGTCACCTGTTCTGTATATAAACATTTGGTTACTTTCCTTGTGTTCCTCTTTGCTGTCATTCTTCATACTTGACACTTTAAGCCTAGAACCTTTCCTGAATCAGTTTTGGCAGCTTAGCTTTCTTTCCTCATAGCAGCCCTAGCCTCCCTTATGACTTCCTCTGATGCTTTTCTGATTCAGTGGGGTTCCTCTGGAGATGTTTTGAAATCTTTTGTCTGCTGATAGTATCTCTTCCATTGTTTTGGACTTTTTTTTTCTTTTGAGACAGAGTCTCAAGCTGTTGTCCTAGGTAGAGTTCCGTGGCATTATAGCTCACAGCAACATCCAACTCTTGGGCTCAAGTGGTCCTCTTGCCTCAGTTTTTCTATTTTCAGTAGAGACAGGGTCTCACTTTTGCTCAGGCTGGTCTCGAACTTGTGAGCTCAAACAATCCACCTGCCTCAGCCTCCCAGAGTGCTAGGATTACGGGCGTAAACCACTGTGCCGGGCCATGGACTTTTATTTTTTGATGGTATCATAGCTCACAGCAACTTCAAACTCTTGGGCTCAAGTGATCCTCTTGCCTCAGCCTCCCAAGTAGCTGGGACTACAGGCACCCTCCATAATACTCGGCTATTTTTTTGTTGTAGTTGTCATGTTTTAGCTGGCCCAAGCCGGGTTTGAACCTACCAGCCTAGGTATATGTGGCTGGCACCCTACCCACTGAGCTACGGGTGACGCCTTGCCCAGCTATTTTTTGGAGACGGGGTCTCACTCTTGCTCAGGCTGGTCTTGAACTCTTGAACTCAGGCAGTCCACCCGCCTTGGCCTCCCAGAACTACAGGCGTGAGCCACTTATGCTTTAAAAAAAAAAATCCTTTATTGTGTCTTGTGAAGAGAGCATTATACATGTGTGAATTCAAGCTGGGAATTTTTGCTCTATAACATTTAAATCTCATAAGATCTAGGTTCTCACAGATCTCTTGTCCTGTGTCCCTCACTAATTCCTGAATGTGGTTTAAGTTCCAGGCTAGATTATTTTATAAGTTATCTTGTTTTCTTTTTCTTTCTTTCCTTTTTTTTTTGAGACAGAGCCTTAAGCTGTTGCCCTGGGTGAGTGCCATGGCATCACAGCTCACAGTAACCTCCAATTCCTGGGCTCAAGCAATTCTCCTGCCTCTACCTCCCAAGTAGCTGGGACTACAGGCGCCTGCCACAACGCCCGGCTATTTTCTGGTTGCAGCCGTCATTGTTGTTTGATGGCCTGGGCTGGATTCGAACCCGCCAGCTCAGGTTTATATGGCTGGTGCCTTAGCCGCTTGAGCCACAGGCACCGAGCCAGTTATCTTGTTTTCAGTATTTTTTAAATTTTTTCTTACTACCTGTTAATGCCTTTGTCTTTTTTCCTAAACCTGCCTTTAAAATCTTTTACCATCTTTACTGTGAAATCATTCTTGATCTTAACACAAAAAGTTACATTTATTTAAAAATTTGATTTTTGTAAACTAATAGTACTTAATTCATTTTTTAAAATGTAGTTTGTTTTTTTGCAACTTGTGTCAGTTTATAGCTCCTTTAGGTTAAGAACAGTGTTTTCTAAATCCAAGCAGGAGTCCCCAGCCTTTTTGGGATCAGGGACTGGTTTCATGGAAGATAGTTTTTCCATAAATGCTGGGAGTAGGTGGATAGTTTAGATATGCTTTAAGTGCATTACCTTTACTTCAGATCATCAGGCATTTTATTTTCATAAGGAGCATACAACCTAGATCCCTCGCACGTGCAGTTTATAAGAAGGTGCACACTTTTATGAGAATGTAATGTTGCTTCTGATCTGATAGGAGTGGAGTATAGGCAAGCAATGGGGAGTGGCTATAAGTAACAGATGAAGCTTCCCTCACTCAACTGCTCTTCACCTCCTCCTGTGCAGCTTGGTTCTTAACAAGCCGCGGGCCAGTACTGGAGTGTAGCCTAGAGATTTGGGATCATAGGATCCAAGTACTTGGGTGTGTTTTGTATTCTGTCTTATAAATTGATGGTAGTTTTATGAATATTTGTTTTCTAATATTTCTATTTCTTCTATTTGGGCAGGTCTATACAGCCTGGCCTGTGGCAGGATTTCCTGGAGGCAAGGTTGGCCTGAGTGAAGTGGCTCAGAAGAATGTGGGTGTGAGGGTTGGCGATGCCATCTGGGTCCAGCCTCTGGTGGGTGCTGTGCTGCAGGCTGAAGAAATGGACGTGGCACTGAGGTTTGGCTTTTTTCTTTGGTGACTCTTGGTATTGGTTCAGAGCTGCCCGATAGATATATGAGTCAGAAATGTAAACCACATACATACTTTTGCATTTTCTAATGATCATATTTAAAAAATGAGAAACACATGAATTATAATAATATTATTTTATCTAATATATAAAAAATAAATTAACATGTAATAATTATAAAAAATTACTAATAAGATATTTTCTATTCTTTTTTTCCAGCTAAGTCATTGAAATCCAGTGTGTGTGTTATACCTGTAGCACACTGAAGTTTGGACTAGCCTCACTTTATTTTATTTTTATTTTATTTTATTTCGTTTTATTTTTTTGAGGCAGTCTCAGTCTTTCACCCTGTGTAGAGTGCCGTGGCATCATCCTAACTCACAGAATACTCAGACTCCTGGGCTCAAGCCATCCTCTTCCCTCAGCTTCCCAATTAGCTGGGACTATAGATGTCCCTTGTAACACTGCTAATTTTTCTACTTTTACTAGAGACGGGGTCTTACTTTTGCTCAGGCTGGTCTCAAACTCCTGAGCTCATGCAATCCACCTGCCTTGGCCTCTCTGGGTGCTAGGATTATAGGTGTGAGCCATTGCGCCTAGCTAACTTTCCTCATTTTAAACACTCAGTAGCCACAATGTGAGTGGCTAATGGCTCCTTGTGTTGGATTAGAAAACATAAGCTAGATTAATGCTGTGAAATTTATTGACTTCTGACTCTTATTTCCTATGATTACAGTATGCTCTGACATTTGAGAGGACTTACTGATGAATATTTAGCAGTATTTTGCATCTTGGTTTACAATGTAATCAGGGATCCTTTAATGTCTTACATTTATAAAGAAAAGGAGTAGGTTATTACGACTGGACAAGAAACAAGTCTTAATCAAGATTGTCCAAACAAAGAAATTGATTGTATATTTTATCTCATTGAGTAATTTGGTAAAACAAACAGTCATTGCTATCAGATTTTTAAATAATTTTTCACCAAAAAATAATTGTTTGAATCAAACTGTCAGTATACAAAAAGTAGAACCTCTGTAAGTTGACTACGCAAGGGACTGTGACAAACGGTGGTGGTCAGCATCAGGAATAAGGCCTATTGTACTGATGTGTACATATAATTTCCTGTCTTATTTGGCTCAAAAGAGAATATCATACGAAATCATACATAATCAAAAACACAGAAAAATAATATATATGGTAGGTATCATACAAGATCAGTACATTAACTGTTTTCTCATGGTTTAATCATTCTTTTGAAAAAAAGTTAGTCTCAAGTCTGTTTCTTTTTTTTTTTTTGAGACAGAGCCTCAAGCTGTTACCCTGGGTAGAGTGCTGTGGCATCACAGCTCACAGCAACCTCCAGCTCCTGGGCTCAAGTGATTCTCCTGCCTCCGCCTCCCAAGTAGCTGGGACTACAGGTGCCTGCCACAATGCCTGGCTATTTTTTGGTTGCAACTGTCACTGTTGTTTGGAGGGCCCAGACTGGATTCGAACCAGTCCAGGTGTATGTGGCTGGTGCCTTAGCCACTTGAGCCACAGGCGCCAAGCCTCAAGTCTGTTTCTTATTCTTATCGCAACCTAAGTGGAGAAAGCAGTCTCAACCTTACCTACACTACTCAGCATGGTTGGGCACTTTTTCATAGCAAATGACTTCAGTTGCATTATTAGATACCTGACATCCTTTTTTTCTGGCGTCTCTGCAATTTCTTTGTAATCCTCACTTCTCCCATTTCATCATCTGCTTTATTCATTTTTGTACTTGTGTGTTCTTTGGTCAATATCAGTTGGAAAATTGCTTCTAGGAATCAAGTTCATTACTGGATGCCACCTAATGATCCATTGCAACAAAACCTTCACAATTTACTCCTTTGAATTCTGCCATGGGAGATGGACTGTCTGATGGGTGCAAAACATTGTTCTCTTGAATTCTGACACATCCAACTTTCCTGAAACACTTCTGTATCATTTTTGTCTGAAATTTGTTAAGCAAAACTGATCCAGAGGACAGCATTTAGTGTTAACTGATGGAGTGGATGAAGTTGCTTCAATAGGTAGACAACAGGTTTGCATTGACCCCCACTGCAGGAGATGGGCTTGGCAGTGCATTTTAAATATTGTGATGTCTTCGTTCAAGAGGTTGCAAAATTTCGGTGTCACGTTATGAGATGATTCACTTGCTGGTGGCCAGGACAGTTGTCTACTGTCAATACCATATACCCATTCCTAATAATAGGGCACCAGTCATGCATGCATATTTATTTGATTTCCAAATGATAAGGAGGTCTTTGGACTTCAGGTTCTTAAATGCACGAGACTTTGCTGATTTACCAGTCACCAAGGACTTTAGTTTTTCTGTGGTTGAGCTAGCACAAAGGAAAACTGTGCAACATTCTTTGGAAAGTTTTCCTCTCTTACGATTGTTACCCTTTATGATAAGGCTTCTGTCAGACATCACCTTGAAAGAGTTCACATTCATCAGTGCTGAAGATGTCCTCTTTGAAGTCTCTGGGGAAGTCCAGGAATTTTTGATGAACTCTTTCACATCTGCTACTGGAACTTCATTGGATTCACCACACAAAACTATCTAGGAGATCTCATGTTGCAGTTGAAATTTCTTGAGCAAACCACTCAATGGTTGGAAATCTTCCACCCTGAATTTCTGTGGATATTTTTTAGCAACTTTTTAGATCTCCAGCCTGGAGATTCAGGCATTAACTGCCCTCAACCAGCTTAATGTGCCTTCATTGACTTAATCGAGGGAAGTTTTCCTCTTTTTCTGCTCTAGGTCCCTGCTTTCCTTAACCTGTCTCTCCCAGGTGCTGATGTTTAAGTTTTTGGATGTTGCTAAATGTGGTCTTACTAACACCAAAATGTTCCACTGACTTTCTTTGGCTCTCGCTTTCCAGAAAATTTAGAGCATCAACCTTTTCCTTTAATATCAGCTCTTTGAGTTCTGTCCTTTGGTCTTGATTAACTATAAACATTTTCAATAATCATAGGATGTACCTACAATTCAGAACAATCCTTCATGTTGAAAAAAATCTTCCACATAACATGTGTTAAACAATAGGACATTAGGCATAAGGTATGTGGTAATAATAAAACATGAAAAAAGACCTTATACTAAAGAAAAAATAATACAACTAAGGGGCAAAGCCTATACCTTCTACCCTTTGGTATAGAGTGGACTCAACTGGCCAAGTTATAGAGGGTAAATTAATATTGTGTGACAATCCATGTGATCAAGGTGCAACTTACAGAGGTGATCAATATAGAGAGGTCAGTCTTTTAGTGAGTACATATGGTCCATGTCTGGTCTATGAAAATTAGGTCAACTTAAGGAGGTGGTCAATGTAGGGAGGTGGTTTCAACTATAGAAGTTGTAATATAGGTAAAAATATATCATCTATTCTTTCAGACATTCTATATCTAATAGGATTTTGACTTAGTTTGCATCTTTGAATCTTATCAAGTCACTTAAAGTATCTTTTAATACTTTAATATTCCCTTAATAACAATTTTGGGATCTGTTAACATTATATGCCAGAATCACAGAGTACTTTTAGTCATTAGCTTGATTTACAAATTTTTCCTTCTCATTTGCTACTTTTGTAGATTTCAACCTTGAGTTTGGGTATATCTTTTACTTTGAAAACAGGAAAATGTTTCAGAGCATATTACGACAGTTTACTGGACAAAAAAAGTAGGAAAAGAGAGAATATGATGGTACCAGTTTTATACTAGATGCTTTGTGTGTGTATAGATGTATATATGTATGTATGTATATATGCAGTAGAACAGGGGTCCTCAAACTTTTTAAACAGGGGGCCAGTTCAGTGTCCCTCAGACTGTTGGCATGTCACTATAGTTTTTAAAAAAAAAAAAACTATGAACAAATTCCTATGCACACTCCACATATCTTATTTTGAGCTTAAAAAATAAAACGGGAACAAATACGATACTTAAAATGAAGAACAAATAAAGTTAAATCAACAAACTTACCAGTATTTCAATGGGAACTATGGGCTGGCCTGCTTTTGGCTAATGGGATGGTCAATGTCTGGTTCCATATTTGTCACTGCTAGTCGTAACAAGTGATGCAAGTGTGCATCAGTTAGTCTAGATTTGGTTGGAGATTTCAGATGTTTCATTCTGGAAAAAGTCTGTACATAGACATAAGTGCTACCAAAGATGGTTGCCATTTTGAGTGCATGGTTCCTGAGATTAGGATATGTCTCATAAGGGACAGATGCATAGAAATTAGGAAGGCTGCTTGACTTGAATGCATCTTTCAGAGCGTCACAATTCTGCAGTTCAGCCAGAACAGTTCATTTGGTAAATTATATCCACATTTTCTCTCTTTCTTTCTTTTTTTTTTTATTTCAAGATAAACAACAGGTCACGACACTAAGCTTTTGGCCCATTCTGCCACTGTATAAGCTACAAATGCCTGCTGAGCAGTAGAGGGGTGCTCTTTCATAGCATGTCTGAAAAGTGAATAAAAATCCATATAAAACAAATATTCAAATAGTTTCCATAGGAACACAGATAAGTGTGACCTCATCTCCTAATCTTACATATTGCTACATCTGTGCCAACCCTACTCTTACAAAGACATTTTAAAACTAGCAATAATTAAGTTAAATGGTCCCCCCAAATCCCTTAATTCAAGCTAAACTCGCAGTTAACAGCTCCAGAATGATATCTACACGTTAATACTAGCTGAAGCACAAGTTGCTGGGTGATATTTCATTCCACTTTCCCAAGCACAAGACACAGGCAGAGTGCCAACATCTTGCTCTTCTACTTCGGGTAGGTGGTTGGGGTTCTGGATTTACTGCACAAGTTGCCACATCGGTTCTGACATCACATAGTAGATTATTGGCCTCTGGAATCCATTGAAAGTAGAAGCAGCAGCGACAGTGTAAGCACCCTTATTTTCAAAGATGCCCACATGCATTTTTGGCAGGTCATAGCGCTCAACTATCCAGTCAAGGCCATCGCATGTTAGTCCCCATATGCTGGATGAATAATACTTCTCATCTGGTTTAAGTCTCTTTTGCAGAAGAGGCTTTACATGAGCATGATCATAAAGGATGCAATTAAATGATCCATATACTCCATCACGGATGTAATACATAAAGGTTTGTTCACTGGACTCATCTTCATCATCAGAGCCTATCTGTTCCTTTAATACAATTTTTTTTGGCAATGATATTAACTGCAAGTGTGAAGGCTGATGCAACATAATATCTGCCTGGCTCAGCTGTGATTCTCACTCCAGAGTCTGATGGAAA